>JAAKBH010000044.1:600000-861008 GCA_019776075.1 Amaranthus palmeri
AAAATACAGAATTCCGACCATTTTGGTGGTTGGGATTTTAGGTTAAGTGGTCGGAGTTATTTATTTTTGGCCTGAACTGTTGGACCAAAGTCCAATATTGGGCTTATATGTAAATATTTATATGTCATTATAATTAATTAAGACTGTCTTTAGGCCCAATTTAAAGTGATCTAATTAAAGTTAAAAGGTTTGGGCCTAAATGTATCAATAGGTTGTGGGCCTTAAATGTGTAGAGACTCATTTATGACTGGGTTCAATGATGGGCTGAATACTAGTCATAGGTTATTATATATATATAGAAGTTATGGTCCCTAGGTTACATATATTTCCTTTTCTCCTGACATCCCATTATCAGAGAGAATCAAGAGTGATAACATTAAGGGTCTTCACTTGAGGGAATATTTGTTAATCTAGAAGATCCATACTCTCTCTTCATTTTCAAGATTGTCTACCGTGCTATGGAATCAGGTATTCTCTAATCTTGTCTTTTAATTTGTTCTTCTAATTCAACATAATTGATCTTGGTTGTTTGTAATGGTATTCACCATTGTTTTGTTCCAACAAGTGGTATCAGTCGCTTCTTATGTTGAGTTTTTAGGACAATTTCTTATTTGATTGGAATATCAAGATTTCATAATATCAGTTTTATTTGATGATCTTGCGCCGAATTTTTGTGAATCAGTTATGGTCTTGTGTTCTGAGATCCGAAAGTTTGGGTTTTTCTTTATTTTCGGCATTGATGATCAATTTAAATAACCGCCTTTCTTTTCTTTAGTACTTGATTCTTGAATGGTATTTTTAATTAGGACATATCTTTTTTTTATGTTATGGCTGCTTTCTTTTCATCAGAAGGCTGTATTATGCTATAGAAATCATATATTAGGTGTAGGGATCATGATTACATATGCAATTTGCTTTACTGTTTGTTACCGCCGCCATGTGTATCATAATTCAGTAATTTGCATCCTACCCTAATTTTGATGAAATCAAGAAATCTAATTCAAGAAATCAGAAACGGTTATTTTTTTTACGCCGCCAGTTCACGTTTAGAATTATTTCAGTTAATTATTTTTACGGTTACGGCTTTTTTACGGTTATTAATAATATATTTTAGTTATTTTTTTTTAAGATAAGTTATGGCTAATGCTCCTTTTTTAACGGTTATGGATATTTTAGAAAACAGTTTAAGTTTTTTGGAGTAAGGAAACGGTCACTTTTTATAGGTTTTAATTATTCTGTTTTCTTGAGCATCGGCAGTTTTTTTTTAATTGCCATTATATTACAATAATTTTAATATTATTGTAAAATAGGATATTCGGAATAATTTAAGTTTAATTACAATATGGTTTTATATATACTAGAGGTAATTTAATTGATACAATACGTCGCCAAAGTGACCTCTTTTGTTGAAATTATATTATTAACAGTATAAAAGGATGGTTCACGTAAAATATATCATTATCGATCGGCTCAAAAGAAGGTCCATAATTATATACTTGTGTGAATTTTTTTTCGGATGATAATAAACATGTGATAATTATAAGGATTACATGTGATTATTTAATCGGCCCAAAGGAAGGTTTCATAATCGACATGTTATTTTATTATCAATGTTAGATTACTATAACATGCTGTCACTAAGAAGTTAGTATTTTCATCCAAAGATGGAATATTAATGGAAAACCGACATCTTGTAATGGGTTGTTACTAAATTAAACTTATTATTATTAATTTAAGAATTAAAGTATGTGAGCTTATTATGTTTATTTTTGTTCTGTGTCAGCTATGTCTAATCCTGCTAATATTACTTCCAACATCAATTCAATTCCTATGTTGAATGGCTCAAATTTTAAAGAATGGAAAGAAAATCTTTCTATTGTTTTAGGAGTTATGGATCTCGACCTTGCGTTAAGGGTTGACTCTCCCGCACCAGTTACTGATTTGAGTACCTCTGATCAAAAGAGGGAGTTTGAAAGGTGGGAGAGATCAAATCGCATGTGTATGATGATCATCAAAAGGGCCATTCCTGAAGCATTCAGGGGTACAATGTCTGATGACATAACTACAGCTAAAGCTTTCCTTACAGATATTGAAAAAAGGTTTGTCAAAAATGAAAAGGCTGAAATTGGTACAATTTTGACGACCTTAATTTCAATGAGATATAAAGGTAATGGTAACATAAGGGAGTACATAATGGAAATGTCTCATCTAGCTTCAAAACTAAAGACACTGAATTTGGAAATCTCTGAGGATCTAATAGTGTACTTGGTTTTGATATCTCTTCCTACAAGTTTTAATCAGTTTAAGGTGAGCTATAATTGTCAAAAAGAGACATGGTCTCTGAATGAGCTCATCTCACACTGTGTACAGGAAGAGGAAAGGTTGAAGCTAGAAAAGACTGAAAGTGCTCATCTTGCCTTTACCTCAAAATCTAAAAGGAAAAGGCCACAAAAGAAAGAAGCTGCAGATAAGGATTCTCAAAGGAAACAACCAAAGGAAAAATCAACCGATGTTGAAAATAAGGGTTGTTTCTTTTGTAAAAATCCTAATCATAAGAAGAAGCAATGCACCAATTACCACGCTTGGCGTGCTAAGAAAGGTATGCTTCTTAATTTGGTTTGTTCTGAGGTTAATTTAGTTTCAGTGCCTAGACACACATGGTGGATAGATTCTGGTGCAACCACTCACATCAGTGTGTCTTTGCAGGGTTGCCTGAGTTGCCGAAAACCAACTGATGGTGAAAGATACATCTATGTGGGAGACGGCAAGACGGTTGAAGTACAAGCAATTGGAAAGTTTAGATTATTGTTAAAGACTGGATTTTATTTGGATCTTAATGAAACTTTTGTTGTACCGTCTTTTCGACGGAATTTGATTTCAGTTTCTGTTTTGGACAAATTTGGTTTTTCTTGTTCATTTGGAAATGGAATTTTTAGTTTGTTTCATGATTCAAAGTTGGTTGGTTCTGGTTCTTTATTGTTAAATGATAATCTATATACAATTGATTCTATTGCTTCATATAATGAATCCTTACAATTATCTTCGCGAGGAATAAAAAGAAAGGCAAATAATGAAACTTCAGCGTCATTGTGGCACAAAAGATTAGGCCATATCTCTAAAAGGAGAATGGAAAGGCTTGTGTCTGATGGCATTTTAGGACCTCTAACTTTCACAGACATGGATGTGTGTGTTGAATGTATTAAAGGAAAACAAACCAATCAAAGGAGATATGATGCCAATAGGTCTTTAGATGTCTTAGAACTTATTCATACAGATATTTGTGGTCCATTTCCAAGTCCTTCTTGGAATGGACAACTGTATTTTATCTCGTTCATAGACGATTATTCCAGATATGGCTATATATATCTCATTCATGAAAAGGCTCAATCACTAGACGTGTTCAAAAGTTATAAGGCTGAAGTTGAAAATCAACTTAATAAAAGGATTAAAGCCGTCAGATCCGATCGTGGGGGTGAATACTATGGTCGTTATGACGGCTCAGGTGAACAACGTCCAGGGCCTTTTGCTAAATTCCTAGAGCAATGTGGTATTGTTCCTCAGTACACCATGCCTGGTACTCCAACTATGAATGGTGTTGCTGAGAGACGAAATAGGACTCTTAAGGAAATGGTAAGAAGCATGATTAGTCATTCTACCTTACCAGAGTCACTCTGGGGAGAAGCACTTAAGACTGCAGCTTATATTCTTAATAGAGTACCAACAAAAGCGACTAATAATAAGACCCCATATGAACTGTGGACCGGTAAAAAGCCGAGTCTAAATCATTTACATATTTGGGGATGTCCAACTGAGGCACGGCCTTATAGGCCTAATGAAAAGAAATTGGATTCCAGAACTGTTAGTTGTTATTTTGTTGGATACTCTGAAAAGTCAAGGGGGTTTAAGTTTTATGATCCTAAAGCTAAATCTTTTTTTGAGACGATTAATGCTAGGTTTCTTGAGGATGTCGATTTTGTGAAGGGAGATACAGTTAGAAACATTGTTTTTGAAGAAGAGAATATTAATATTCCTACAGGTGTCATTGGTATTGAATCGATTCCTACATCGGACATTACTTATGACACAATTCAATTCCTATGTTGATGGAGATCCTCCCAGAGAACAAACTCTCGCTCCTCAAGAAGTTGTGCCATTAAGAAGGTCCACTAGAGAAAGAAGAAGTGCATTGCCAGATGATTACATTGCATATCTTCAAGAACATGAAAGTTCTACCTCTCCAGAGTGGATAGATGCTGAAAAAGATGAGTTTGAACACATTGTAATGGAAGATGACCCGATCAACTTTCATCAAGCTATGGAAAGTGCAAATTCTCAACAATGGCTTGAAGCTATGAATGAGGAAATGCAATCCATGAAGGACAATGATGTTTGGGACCTCGTCGCATTGCCAGAAGGTATAAAACCTATTGGTAATAAATGGATATTTAAAACCAAAAAGGATTCAAATGGCAATGTGGAGAGATTTAAAGCTCGTCTGGTAGTGCAAGGTTTTACACAAAAGGAAGGCATTGATTACAAAGAGACTTTCTCTCCGGTTTCTTCGAAAGACTCTCTAAGGATAATAATGGCATTAGTAGCACATTTTGATCTTGAGTTACATCAGATGGATGTAAAGACAGCGTTTCTCAATGGCAATATTGAAGAGACAATTTATATGAAACAACCTGAAAACTTTGTGGTGGGTGACCCAAAGAAGATGGTTTGTAAACTTAAGAAATCCATCTATGGGCTCAAGCAGGCGTCTCGTCAATGGTATTTGAAGTTTCATCAAGTGATTCTCTCATTTGGTTTCGAGATGAATTTGCTTGATGAATGCATTTACCACAAGTTTAGTGGAGGGAAATACATTTTCTTGGTTTTGTATGTTGATGACATACTACTTGCTAGCAACGATATAAGCTTTTTGCGTGAAACTAAGAATTTTCTATCAAAGAATTTTGAGATGAAAGATCTTGGTGACGCCTCTTTTGTATTAGGTATTAAAATACATCGAGATCGTTCTCGAGGTATTCTTGGGTTATCACAAGAGAGTTATATCGAAAATGTGTTGAAAAGGTATGGCATGCAAAACTGCAAACCAGGAGATACCCCTGTGGCCAAAGGATACAAATTCAGCCTTGATCAGTGCCCCAAGAATGAATTTGAGAAAAAGGAAATGGAAAATATTCCTTATGCTTCAGCAGTAGGGAGTTTAATGTATGCTCAAGTCTGCACTCGTCCAGATATTGCATACATAACAGGGATGTTGGGACGTTATTTAAGCAATCCAGGATTAGAACATTGGAGAGCAGTCAAAAGGGTCTTACGGTATTTACACAGGACAAAGAAATACATGCTCACGTATAGGAGGTCAGATAATCTTGAGATCATTGGGTATGCTGACTCCGATTTTGCTGGATGCATTGATACAATGAAATCCACTTCTGGTTATGTTTATATGTTGGCTGGAGGTGCTGTCTCATGGAGGAGTGTTAAACAATCCATTACGGCATCTTCCACTATGGCAGCAGAATTCATTGCATGCTATGAGGCATCGAATCATGGGATATGGATGCGAAATTTTGTCACGGGACTGCGTGTAGTGGATTCTATTCATAGACCACTTAAGTTATATTGTGACAACGACTCCGCTGTGAAATTTTCTAACAACAATAAGAGTTCGAGGAAGTCAAAGTTTGTGGCTCTCAAATTCTTGGTTGTAAAAGAAAGGGTTCAACATAAAGAATTGTCAGTTAAACATATTGGTACAAACTCTATGATTGCGGATCCGCTTACCAAAGCATTACCATCCATGCGGTTTCTTGAGCATGTGGCTCATATGGGTGTTGTTTCATCTATATAAGATGTTCAGTTTTTAGTGGGAGTTTGTAAATTTGGTTTATTGAACATATGTTGACATTTTAGTTATAAAGTTTTCTGCAGAAATTAAGTTATGATAAAGTTTGGTTTTATACTCTGATTGTGTTATGGTAATAGTTTGATCTCACTATTAATGTGGACCAGTTGGATACGGACATGTTAAGATCGCATTTCATGTTGTTTCCATGCTACACATCCACTTCATAATCTATGTCATTCTTTTGTGTTGGTATTATGATCATTGAGGTCTAGTTACGAAAAGATGTAACGAAGACAACTTTGGTCTATGCTAATATAATTGATGGACGAGATTGGTTTCTGATACATTACAGTTTTGACAGTATGGTTGAGCTCAAATTTGGTTTTATAATGATACAAGTTTATACAATTTTTTACATATAGCCCAAGTGGGAGATTGTTGGACCAAAGTCCAATATTGGGCTTATATGTAAATATTTATATGTCATTATAATTAATTAAGACTGTCTTTAGGCCCAATTTAAAGTGATCTAATTAAAGTTAAAAGGTTTGGGCCTAAATGTATCAATAGGTTGTGGGCCTTAAATGTGTAGAGACTCATTTATGACTGGGTTCAATGATGGGCTGAATACTAGTCATAGGTTATTATATATATATAGAAGTTATGGTCCCTAGGTTACATATATTTCCTTTTCTCCTGACATCCCATTATCAGAGAGAATCAAGAGTGATAACATTAAGGGTCTTCACTTGAGGGAATATTTGTTAATCTAGAAGATCCATACTCTCTCTTCATTTTCAAGATTGTCTACCGTGCTATGGAATCAGGTATTCTCTAATCTTGTCTTTTAATTTGTTCTTCTAATTCAACATAATTGATCTTGGTTGTTTGTAATGGTATTCACCATTGTTTTGTTCCAACATGAACTTGTAAACTTTGATACTTTGGTGGCTGTAATTCGCAAAAAATAAACATTAAGATTGTAACTCGTAAAAATGCTAAACTTTAAGGCTGTAATTTGCAAATTATTCTTTAACTAATAAAAGTTCGGAGATGACCCAGGTTACAACTCATATATAACTTTCGCTCATAGCATTTAAAAGTTTGGGGATGACCCAGGTTATTACGGCTAGTGTTGGCTAGGATAATAAACACAAATTTTTGTGAGAGACCATCTCTGATTGGGTTGACCCATTAGAGAAAATATAGAGTAAATATAGGTAATAAGTTTTAATGGATTGGACTTAAGAGACGTCTATCAGAAAGACGGTCTCTCATGAGACTAGCAGGCTAATAAATACTTTATATTTTTGTACGTAGGTTATTTATTTACCGGGTACCCGGTAGTTGGTTATCAAAATGATGTTCAATCAGCAGGAGGATGCATTACACCAGGACATTGTTTACTCCCATCCTATTGTGGATGGGACCCAAGAGTCAAGGGACTTTTTTTCTTCATAAATGGATTTAGTATATCAATCTCTAAAGTGAAGAACTTCCTAAAAGATGTACAACAACTTATAAACCTTGAACCAAAATCCTTGTGTGGATTAGATCTATACAATGGCATTCTAATGAGGTATGTTACCGCCTCGAGTGCTTATTTAGGAAAAGACGAAGATGGAATAGACTTCGATATAGCTTATTATCGAAGCAAAGACCCGTTAGTTCCTAGGATGTTCGAGGACATACTCGAGGAAATCGAGCAAATGGCTATGTTTAAGTATGGGGGCGTGCCACATTGGGGTAAAAATCGGAATATAGGCTTTGTGGGTGCCATCAATAAGTATAAGAATGGGGACAAGTTTTTGGATGTGAAGCAAAGGTATGATCCTTTGGGATTGTTTTCAAGTGTGTGGACCGATCAAGTTTTGGGATTGAAAGATGGATTGAGTATTGATAAAGAAGGATGTGCCCTTGAAGGGCTTTGCTTGTGTTCTAAGGACATTCATTGTGCCCCTAACAAAGGGTATTTTTGTAAATCGGGTAGGGTTTATAAAGAAGCTAAGGTTTGTAGAAAGGTGCAGTCTGATGGAGATTTTTGATATAGGAAAGATGTCTGTGTGAGCGATCTTTATTCTTATGCGAAATCGTATGTTGTTATTTGATTATTTATACTTTGTTAAATTACTATTAAATTAGATGTTTGAAGGCAATACAATTTTTTCTTATTATTGGAACTAAATATTTAATTTAAAACGAAGAGTAAATTAATTTAAACTCCTGACAATTTTGTTACATTGACTTTTAATACCTTATCAAGAATCAACTAATAACTTTAACCGTTAGTTTTAGCCCTTTAATATGTTATATATCCTATCAATGAAAAATATGATGATTACTAAAGGTGTATTCGGCCTAGCTGATTAAGTAGTATTAGTTATATAATAAGACTTTCTAGGTTTCTATCTCTTCGAAGATCTTTCTCGAGCCGAGCACTCTTTGACCACACTCTCTTTTATGGGTGTAATTAAGTTGTCGTCGTTCTTCCTCTCCAGACCCTGATCATAATTTTCTATGAGTGGTATACACTGGTTATAATGATGATGAGTTATATAACAAGACTAAAAACAATTTTGCTAAAAATATTATTGTTCATTGAAGTAGTAGTTTCAGTCATGCTTAGTCGTACAAAAACTTATTTTGATAATGTAACAACACGTAGCATTTTAAGTAAAAAACAATGCTTTTAGATATTCTCTATATTTAATAAATTATATTCTATCAGTTATTATAACTTTTTTTACCAATTTTAATAGTTTACAAAGCTAATTAGATAATTAAATATCTAACAGTTACATTATACAACTACATCTACTCTAAAGTCGAAACTAAAAATTACCTCTACAACTACATTGCGTCCAGCATGTTAAAATGAAAATTGGGAACATAAAAATGATAACACATATGATTAATCAAACAAGTGAAGCAACAAGCAACGAATTAGGATCCTCTCCATTACTAAAATGTAATGGAGGATCCATTACAAAATCTAATGGCTATAATTAACACAAAATTTAGAATAAAAAATAAAATATCCTAATTCCTCCTATTAAAACAAAATCAAGCAATTATAGCCATTGGATTTTGTAATGGATCCTCCATTCCATTTTAGTAATGGAGAGGATCCTAATTCACAAGCAACAATATATTGAACATTGAAATATTCATTTATGAACAAAGCACTTCTACCACACAAATTCTTGTGAAAGACGGTCTTTTTGAGAGATATTTAAAGCTTAAAAACTGTACAAAAAGTAAATGAGAATAACAATAGAAAACGAAGAAAATACATAATTAATTTATATTAGCTGAATTAATTAACTAAAATAAATAATGCATCTTAAAGTGAAAAAACTTTTTATATAACAATTATGTTACACATAGAAACTAGTTGGGTACAAAACCAGGTTGGGCTTTCTACACTAAACTACTAGCCCGGCCCAAACATTCTTCATTTTCCCTAAAACCACATTTTGACGGAAATTCACAATTCAAAGCGTCAAGAATTCTTCTAGACGTTTTTCCAAATCATCCAACCGGGTAACCCAATCACTCTTAACAGTAATGGGTCGGATCTTATCATAATCAACAACCTTTTTCTTCCCATCATTCTCCTTCTTCAAATTACCCGACCCAATATTCTTCACCCGTTGTTGCTGCTGCTTCTTTATGCTTAACTTTTTAGCATTAGCTCTTTGTAAAGCCCGTAAAATATCCGACCCGCTTACCTCTTTACCCGTATCCACCTCTTCTTTTCGTCTTCCTCTTTTGGGCTTTTCATCCTGTTGTTGGGCCGGATTCGGATTTAACTTCTTCGATGGGCCGGATTTGATGGATCCAAGAATTGCTAGACCGAGCCCACTAACCTCCTCGCTGGTTCCGGCGGCGCTGACGGAAAAGCGTCGGTTTCTGACGGCTGAGTGGGGTGTAGTAGGAGGTTGTAGAAGCTTCGAGAAGGAAATGGAATGTGTAATTGGGAGGAAGGTTTGAGAAGTGGTAGCCCACATGGTTGTCAATAATAGTTCATGATTTTGGTATCTTATTATATAAGACCATTTGGCATTTGGCAAGGTTTTTGTGGATGTTAGAAATTGGAATATGCATGGCCAAATTGTGTGGTTTTGATTTATTCTTTTAAAGGTTGAGGGTGAGTTAAGCCCAATCCAAACTATAAAGGAACAAAAATGGGCTAATGATCTTTTAATTCTTACCTTTGTCATTATAAAATTTGGCAATTGTTGATTGTATAGGATAACTTATCCAAAAACTACACAAATTCTTAAATGAGACGGTCTTATACTGAGATTATCTCTATTAAGTTGACTCATATGTGTATATCAGGTGCTCTCTTGAGAGACCGTCTTTTGTAAAGACGATTTTCAAAAGTCTAATCCAAATCTATATTTAAAGTTATAACTATATATATTTAGAATTGAACTGGGCATTTGAGAGCCGCCTTTACAAAAGACGGTCTCAAGTAAGAATTTGTGTATATAATTAGTGTGTTAATGTGATTAGTTACAATTTAAAATAATCAATTAAAAAAAATAAGAGATTGGGTGATACAGTCCATACAAGACAACCTGAAAATGATAAGACAATGGCCAATTTGAGTCATTATAGGTTTTTTCAATTCGAAAATATGAGTTTATTTGTCTAGGTCAATCAATATTTAAGATAAAAGGGCATTGTTATTGTTTGCCACCCTTTTCATTTAATCGTCACCCATTTTTAATAAAATTACTAAAATGCCCTTAAATCCAATTTTAATTATAAAATCAACTATTATTATTTATAAAATAAATTTCTTAATAATAATTAAATTAAAATAAAAATATAAAGTTTAGTAAAGAAAATAATTTTAAAAATCAAAAAAATAAACCTGATCACACGTTTTGTATTGAAATTTGATACATAATCACTCCTTTGACCGAAACTTTTGATACGAAAATCACATTACTGCAATATTTGTAGCATTAGAACCTAGACTTCAAAATCTTTAGGCATTTGTTCGATGTATGTGTGTATTATATAAAAGTTCAATATGTTTATGAGATAAAAAATCAATGGAATTTTATAATTAGATATCGCATTTTTTGGATATATTTTAAACTTTTTGAAAGTTGTAAAATTTTGCTTGTGATCCAACTTGTTAAACTTGGATATCTAAATATGTGAATGTGACTACTTGTGTGATTGTGTCCCATTCTAGATAATTTGCTATGTCCTTTAAAGAAGATCTTACCAATTCACAATTAACTATAATTGCAATCTATCTATGGTGTGTTTGGTTCATAGCATTTTTCTTAAGTTTTTTTTTTTTTTTTTTTTTTTTTTGGTTTTTGCCTTGTTGGTTGCTCAAACAATCAAAAAGAAATTAGCAAATGACTTTTGAGCAAGCTAAAAAGCTGACTTTTAAGATAAAATAAAAAACTAGTACTCCAGTTAGCTTTTTTAATTGGCTTTTTGCTTATTAACCAACTTTTTCTCTAATAAACAGTCAATAGATAATATCAAAATTTACCAAATTATCTCCATAAATTGTTGCCCTTATGAGATAGCTTAAAAGCTAACAAAAGCAGCCAACATTTCATACGGGTCACACAAGTCTACAAAGAAAGTCAATAGCTAACAGTCAATTGTCAAACACCTTTATAACTCTGACTTTGAATTTGAATAACTTGTTAATTCTCAATTTGTACATAAAAACATATGCAAGTGAAATCTTATTTGACTCGTCTCGATGTAAATTTTATTTGTATTAGTTTTTATAATTTTAACTTAATACAACTAAATTTGTTTAAGATTGAAATTGTATATTGACAAGTATGAAAAATAAAATGAGACATTGAATTAGATTATGAAGGATTATGTAGTTTGGTTGAAAAGTCTTAGCCTTCTCATCATAGGATTATTTTCAAAAGTTAAATCTTTTGACTAAAGATATTTATAATTTGATTGATCAAAGATGACTAAAAGTAATAACTAAAAAAAAAAGAAAGGCACAAATTAGTTATATAGTACTATTCAAATCATAATAACACTAATAAAAAAAAGATAGATTGATATTCCAATCACAATTCACAATCATAAAACAAAGAAAAATAGTATAGAAAAATAAAACAAACACTCCAAAATACCTCAACATAATATGTAGTATGTACATTATTTAATAAAAAAATAACTATATCCTTAAATATTACAATAAATCAAATTGAAATTATTCAATCTTGAACTCTCAATCAAGATCTACAATCATAAAAATTGAAAAAAAAAATCTCAAAACAACAAAATCATCGTAAAATGTAAAATTTCTGTTAAAAATCTGTTACGTGTATTAAAAATGTAACAAATTTATTGGAACAGAAGATCAGTTATTGATCAAATGGGTGACACAAGTTGAGAACCCCCAGAAGACAAAGGAGAAACAACACTATAATCATCACTAGAAGAATTAAAGCTATTAAAATCTCTACAATACCTTAAATTCAAAGAAACTTGTTTCTCAAACATTAAATGTTTGTAGAAATTCTCAATAAACATTTCAGATTGTTTATCCACGTCAGCTTCTAGGGGATAACTTGTGGTCCGGCGCAGGGGATATGGTGAGGTCGCACCACTAGAACCCTCTGATTTATGACTTACATATTCATCATCCCCATCATATGAATTTGAACAATCTTGATCATGATCATGATTTTGATCTTCAATAATCACAACTTCAACACAAGCTCTTAATCCGGGCCGATCATTAAAGCTAAGGGCCCGTCGCCGCCCTCGATATGGGCCCGTAATGGTGGCCGGAATTCGGGTTCGGGTTCGGATCATGGAAGCAACTTGCCATGTTGAACTTGCTAGGAAGTTTTTAAGCTTCAATAAGAAGGTCAACTTCTTAACAGCATTTCTTAGTTTGTTTAATAACACCATTATTAAAATTCTTAGTTATTAAGCTTTAATTATGTACTAATTAATTAACCAATAAATTCTTGAGATAGTTTATGTAATGGGAATAATTTTTTGGGTTGTTTGTGTGTATATATACTTGTTAAAGAAGGAAGGTGGAAAGAAGTTGCTAGGAAATTACATTATAATTTCTATGTTAGTTAGAGTATTGAGCAAGGAGCTAGTTTGGATACACAAATTTTTGTGAGAGACCGTCTCTAATTAGGTCAGCCCATTAAGAAAATGTAGAGTAAAAATAGGCATTAAGCTGTATTGGAATGGGCATGAGAAGCGTCTCTCAAAAAGACGGTCTCTTAGGAGAATAGCTCATTTGGTTATGTTATTTGTAAAAGTCTAGTATAGACTTAGTCCATGTTATTTTAGTCTGTAAG
Organism: Amaranthus palmeri; assembly: GCA_019776075.1. NCBI lineage: Eukaryota > Viridiplantae > Streptophyta > Magnoliopsida > Caryophyllales > Amaranthaceae > Amaranthus > Amaranthus palmeri. The sequence continues at coordinate 613,198 of JAAKBH010000044.1, forward strand.
TATTTTTTAAAATAAATTGTTGTGAGAGATGATCTTTTTGAGAGATGTTTTACATATATGAGCTAAATAACGCAATTAATACAACTTAAAGTTTAAGGTTGTTTCTGAAAGATGGTCGCTCACAAGAGTAACTGATTTTTCAATAATGGTATTTGATTGTACTTGTTAGATAAATATACTTAGTATTTAAAACCTTTTTATGTTATTGTATATTAAAAATAGTGCATGTGAATTAAGTCCTTACAACAAGACTTCTCATATTCTTATTGTGTAGAGTATTTTATTCTCAATATATAAGATAAAACATAATTGAGTATGATTTTGAGATTAAATTTTATTAAAACCAACATTCTATAGTTTTTAATAAACACACAATAGAAGGTATTTTTTTGAAATAGTGCATCGATATGTAGCAAAATCAGATGGGATATGCAATTAAATAATTAGATTAAAAATAGTTTTATTTAACAATTATATATTTTATACCATGAAGTTCCATGTTCTATCTATCTAATTGATCTCCACAGGTTGTATTTCAACTGTCATTATAGTTGTGAGAATTAAAAAATATGACAAAAAGTTCATAATTGGCAAAGACTATGAAACAAGAAAGTTCCAATGAATTTGACTCCAATTTAAAGAGTAAGAAAACAAAACTTTAGATGAATGAGAGATTTTAATTCATTAAATAAGTTAACATGTTATTCAAAATCTTCTATATCTATAATTAAAACAAAATACACTGACATCATTTGACCTCCAAACTTATGAGGTGTTACCTTGTCAATTATAATTTTCCCTCCAATATTAGATGATCATGTCATCTTAATATAGTATTAATTAATCCTAATGGATACATTATCATAATAATCAATACATTTAATTTGCTTAATTTTTTCTATAAAGCCTAAATCTATACATTTGAATTTTGACAAAGTGAATTGAAATCAACGTATATAGTTTTCAACAAAGTGAATTGGAATTACAATGGATATTTCAATTTTTAACCTTTCATTTTTACATTGCGAAATAAAATAATGTAGGAAATAATAATAAATCTTTGCATTTATACTAATAAATATTATCATAACAACAATAAATCTATACATTTTATACTAATAAATATTATCATTTTCACATTGCAAAGTAAAATAATGTAGAAGTAGGACACAAAAATGAATCAAAAATTTGCTATTATATGCGATTATTAATTCATTGAAATTTAATAACTAGTAATTTAAAAAAAAATCATTTTCTTTATTTTTTAAAATTACAAAAAACAATAAAATGAAAAAAAAAACGTGCATCGCACGGGGATTATCTAGTACATAATATAATTTAAACATAATAAATGTTAAGATAAATAAATATATAAGGATTTTGTATTTCAATTGAAAAAATAATGAAAATTAAAGCTAAATTTTTATATAATGTATATGTTGATTTAATATCATCATCATCATACCCAGTATTCCCGCTCATAGATATCTATGGTCAGGGTATGGGGAAGGAGGCTCGACGGCGTCTCATACACATTAGGAGAGGGCGGTCAAAAGAGTCATTCGTATCAAGAAGAGTCTTCAACGATATCTATGTTGATTTAATGTAAATGTTAAATAAGAAATAGTGTTATAGTGATGGTTTTCACTATGCATCATTCATTAGTTTTACAAAATTTTTGTGAGAAACGGTTTTTTTTGAGAGACCATTTCTAATTGGGTTGACCCATTAAAAAAATTTAGAGTAAATGTATGAAATAAGCTTTAATGTATTGGGCCTGAGAAACGTCTCTCCAAAAAACGGTCTTCCACTTTAGTATTTGTACGTTGGCCCCTTAATGTATTCAAGATATTTTTTTCAAGTCAAGGTTGGCTAAACTATCTTTTCGTCTTTCTTATAATCACAAGGTATGTATGTAACGAGACGATGTTTCCTAAGGTCTCCAAAAATCTTGAATTTAATTGCTTATGTTGAATTTTTCAATATTATTGTCTTTTCTATTTACACGAAACTCACACATATTTACGGATGGTAAATCTAGAAATGTATGGGTTAAAAGTAGATTTATTAAAGGGGCCGGTTGAGACACTTGTGCTAAACCACTTTCCGTCGGATTAATTTTAGATCGTGTTAATTTTGAGTTGAGTCTTAGTAGTGTTGGGCCGAAGTTTGAATGACTTATTAGCGATCGAACGACGAGTTTCAACCACTAAGACCACTAAGATCGAAATATGTGAAGTCTTGTGAAATAAATTACGCAAACTATAAACTCGATGTTTGTAAGAGATAAAAATGCAATAATAAACGACACAAAATATTTAAGAGGTTCACCAAATTTTGGCTATGTCCTCCGGTGTAGTATCTCTTATATTATTATAATTTGAGAAATTATAATTAGAGAAGAGATGAGGCTAAGTGTTTAGATTTGGATATTTTTGTGGATTTTGTGGATTTTGTGGATATTCATGAGCTTTACAAACTCACTATTTATAAGAGTAAATTAGTAATCTTAATAAATGTACAAACTTAGTGCTTGGAACTAAATATAATTGAGAGCTTTGAAACAGCTTCTAAGAACTATTGGAATGCCACGAAAAGAATCCAAAGGACCCTGCTGCTGATTTGCTCGTTCGAGCTTCCTTCAAGTGGCAGCTTCTGTTTTGTTGCTAGCATATAGGCTCGTTCGAGCATGGCACACCTGAGGCTACTGATGACAGTTCAGCTGCTTGGCAAGGCTTGATTCTTCTACACCTTTTAACCTTCTCATTAACTTCTTTATTCATCAGGCTCACTAATTTCCATCTTAATTCTCATGTGTTTAAGTTACACTTTAATTCACTTAAACACCATCATCAACTACACTTTTAGATTGCGTAAAAAAAGTTAAATATAGCAAGTATTATGTAACGGAGAAATATTAGGAACTTTTGACAAACAATGACATCATCATAGTTAGTTTTTCAAATAATGAATTATGATTGATGTTAAAAGTAATTTTCAGTTCATTAATCTTACACTTACAACTTTCAAGTGAACAATTCTTTAATTTTTTTTTTGAAGGATAACAATTCTTTAATTTAAATAACCAAACAAATCAATAATATATGCACCTTAAAAATACAACTTGTACTAAAAAAAATTAAATCCCAAGGCCAAAAATCATAAATGTATTGGCCAAACCCACCCTCCTTTCCTTCCTACCAAGTAAATAATAATAATGATACAACAAGTCATACAATACAATGTTTGTACAACCCTAAGCAACATTAATCTTAACAGGATACTTCTCTATTGAATCAACCCATGGGTTAGTCCTAGACTTCCCAACCTCAACCTTTCTTAAAGACTTCCAAACCGCACTATTACACTTAAAGCCTGAACCAAACGCAATTTGCCAAACGCGATCACCTCCATTGACTCTACCTTTAGCTTCGGTGTAAGCAAGCTCATACCAAAGCGAACTGCTTGATGTATTCCCGAACCTATGAAGAGTCATTCTAGAAGGTTCCATATGCCAAGTACTAAGTTGCAAATTCTTCTCTATCTCATCCAGCACTGCCCTTCCACCAGCATGAATACAAAAATGCTCGAATGCCTTCTTAAAGTCAGGAATGTATGGTTTGACTTTAACTTGTTTGAAAACCTTCCTCCTAATTAAGGTTGCCAAAAACATAAATTGTTCCGACCATGGTAACACTAACGGGCCTAGAGTAGTAATGTTGGTTTTTAGCGCGTCACCAGCAACCGCCATCAGCTCACGAGCTAAAGAGACTCCAACTTTTCCTTTATCGTCTTCTCTTTGAAACACGCAATTATAACTGTTCTCGTCCGATCCCTTATGGGTTCGGACAGTATGCATCAACTCGTATTTCGCCACACCACGATCCTTTGACTTGTTTGACAATAAAACAGCGGCCCCACCCATACGGAATATACAATTGCATAAAAGCATGGATTTGTCATTACCAAAATACCAATTTTGGGTAATATTTTCAGTGCTAAAAACCAAGGCATAAGAATTGGGCCGGGCTTTGAGTAAATGTTTGGCTAAATCAATGGATATAAGGCCCGCACTGCAGCCCATTCCACCCAAATTATAGGTTTTGACTGTGGGCTTTAATTTGTAATGGTTTACAATCATAGAAGAAAGGGATGGAGTTGGGTTGAATAAACTACAATTTACAATCACAATATCAATATCCTCCGGTCTAATTCCGGTTTTCTCAAAAAGAGCATCAACCGTGTTAAAAATAACCTCCTCCGCCTCGGCTCGAGCTTCCAACATCGACAAATTAGGCGGTTTAGACGTAATTCCCCTTGCAAAATACGTCTCATCACCTAAACCGGACCGGGTTGCAATCCTTTTTTGGAAATGAACCGTTTCATCATTAAAAGCCCCACAATCTTCCGTCATTTTAAGAAATGACTCAACCGATAATTTCCTCTCATCCACCGGTTTATAACAAGCAAAATCCACAAGATAAACCGGTCTAGTCCGGTTCACCCAATAAACTCCCAATGCAACAAGCAAAACAACCAAACCAGTAACACCCGTGGCGGTGTCGACAAAAACAGTCCGGTTCGTCCATAAATCCGAAACCCGGTCCATTTTTAAACCCGTAAGTTGAATCAATATAGAGAGTAAAAGTGGTAAAGCGACGATAAATACAAAAATAGAAGTAGGAGATTTAAAAGAATATCCTAACCCTAATTTGACATATTTAAGCTTTACCGACTGAAGATAATCAGGTAATTTACGACGGATTTTAATAACAACGGACGCTTCATCTTTAAACGCCATTTCCGCCATTAATCTCTCATTTTCCATCTCTATACTTGCCATAATTTATGACTAATCTTTTGTAATTAAGCTAATAAAATGAGGGTTAAGCAAGATAATATATAAGGATTAATGGGTGATTAAAAGTCTAAGAGAAGATGACCTAAATCTTGAGAAATAATAAAAAATGTAATCAAAAAAGAAGATTATTATTATTATTATTAATATTATAGGTGTAGGGGAAAAGGGTGGTTTGGGTAGGGTATTTATAGTGTATGTGAAAGAAGTATAAGTTAGAAAGTATAGTGTGGAAATAGGAGAAGATGAGCTGCTTGGAAGCTGGATTATTAAGGAATTAAATGTGAGTAGTTCATAGAATTGGATAGATAGCTCAACCACCCAAACAAGGAATAAGGAATTCAAACAAGAAAGACAATGTCTTAATTTTTTTAAGGGAACTCATCAAAATAGGTAAGCTAATACTACTTGTAAATCATAAGGATGTTTTTTTTACATATTATAAAATATATAATCCTTTTGGTTCTCCCTGTGAAGGGAGTATGAGTATGGAACTTTGGATTATCCGTTAGCTTTTCTCATCACCTAGACCCTGCTCTCGAGCGAAATATTGGGTTTGATGATGTCATGATGATGATAAACTCCTTCCAATTTAGAGTAATTGTCCCATTTAACTTTTTAACACTTTTTATTGATTATTCTTAATTCGAATTTTATTCTTAATTTATATGTTAAACAGCTAGTCTCTTGAGATAACGTCTCCTTGAGAGATAATGTATCTCAGGCCCAGTTCATTAAACATTAATACCTACTTACTGTATTCTTAATGTCTATTTATATTATCCTTTAATGCTTACTTGTCGTATCTTTAATGTCTACTTTCAATATCTTAAATGTCTACTTACATATATCATTCATAATGTGTACTTACAATATTTCAAAAAATATATAGTGGGCGGTCTTATTAGAGATTTATTAATATCAATTTATATATAATTAAAGATATTTAAAATTGAATTAGTCTATTGGACAAAGGGTGAAAATCAGAAGCAACAATCGGTGTGAATTGAACAAATTAAAGTATTATATAATATGAAGTGTTAACATTAAATGTAGGAGAAGAGGAAGAAATTGACTAAAGAAGAGGTAGGAGCATGTGATGGAAAACAAGTAGATTACTTTCAAGTAAGCCTTGAAGTAGGAACAATAAAATGAATTTTAGATTCTTGTCTCACAATTTAGGTGTATATATTGTTTTTTTTTTATTTACAAAGAAAAGTAAATTAAATATTAATAATTGTGAATCCAGGTGGCTTATTGCTAAAGGGTGCTTTTATATGGTTGTATTTCTAGGTAATTTGTTTGTGAATTGTGATAGTATAGCACACTAGTACTAATAACCATGAAATAAATGATAAAATTGATATTTTTTAAGAAAAAAACAAAAGAAATACAATTTAAATTATGAAAAATATGAACTCTTGGGGCATGTATAAACAACAATATAAAATATTATAGTTTTTTTTATATTTTAAGTAATTTATTTGATTGTTATAGTAGCACACTAGCACTATATTAAGAAAAGATAAAACTTAATTATTCAAAAAAAAATGATAAATTTATTGGGTAATAAATAATAATAATATTCATAAAGTTTTTAATAAAACTCATCAAACCATGTATAAGAAGATATATAATAAAATTAAAATATTATTTTTATCGACTGAAGTGTAATTTTGTTATAAAGTTTCAGTTTAATCTCATTTTAAAAAGAGTGACTAATTAATACTGTTACAAAACACTGGCTTTTCATACTTTATCCATGTTTGAAGTGTGTCCATCTTTTAGGTAGTTTTCAAACCGTCTTTCAAGCCTCAATATCATTGTAAATGTTTCGGATAATAATATAAAAATAATATTTATTGTATTCTTTACATTGACTCAAAACTAACAATATCTTACATGAAAAATACTTTATTTGAACTTTGTTAGTTGCTAAATTTATTATAGAAATAGTTGTTCATTTATTAATCTTATTTTGTATATATTTATATATTCCATTCAATTATATAATGTCAAACATAGTCATATGAATTCTTGCTTGATTCTATTTTTTTTTTGAGGTATGCTTGATTCTACTTAATGCATATTTTTTAGGATTTTTATTGATACGTAATTATAAATAACATTAATGTAAAATAGCGTAAAAACAAAAATGTAGTAAATTAAGATAAAGTAGTAGTTTAACTATGTATAACCATGCAGAGCCGTCTTGGAAAATTTGGAGTCCTATGCTAAATTTTTTGTGTGTCTTATTTATAGTAAATATAATACTCCCTCCAACTCAATTCAATTGTCCCATTTGAGTTGGATACGAATATTAAAAGTGAGATGGGGTCCACCAAAAAGGTGGTAGCTGGGTATTTTAATTGATTAAATTAATTATAAAAGTAATAGTTGGGTATTGGGAATTTGAAAAGGGGGTATTTTAGGTAAAAAAAATAGGCAAAAAAGGAAATGAGACAATTGGAGTGAATTGACCAAATAAGGAAATAGGACAATGGAAATGAGTTGGAGGGAGTATATTTTATCAATAAATTTAACATTTTTTTTATTAACTTTTTCATATACGGGAGAAAGAGGAGTCATGTGCGGTCAATCACGTCGCAGAGACCCCTCTATAAGACTATAACCATGAAAAACCATATGTAAAATTTTTTTCAATTTAATTGAAATATTGGAAGGAGTATATAATAAATCGGATTTTATTTAATGGGTTTGGGGAAAGTTGGTAGTTAGGTTTTAGGTGACTTAATTGGCCTTTATGAGGAGAAAGCATTGAATGAGAGTTGAGAAGATGAAGATTTATGGGATTGTTTCACTTTTCAGTACGACAATTAAGACCCAAGTTATGCCTAAAATCTCATATAATACTAATATCTATGGATGATTAGGGATATAATTAACTCTTAATTCAGGATTATTCACCCATGATCATTGTATTAGTCACCATCAATTTATCATTGTTAGAAATTTTGAGCATGTACGGTACAATATAGTTGTGTGGATAATTGTTAGAAGTTTGAATTGTTATAGTAGTGGCCAGTGGGTAACTATGATTGTACAATTGTAGTTGTTATGCTGTTAGATGTCAAATCAGTTATGCAATTTAACATTTTCGGTAAAATAATGCTTGTGGTAGTTGTTAGAGTATGATGTATTTGAGAAAAATGAAGAGAAAATCTCAAATTAGTATTTTTAAGTAGAAAAAATAGTTACCTGCACCACTGAACTAAACACAGCTCAAACTGTTACGTTGAACACCTTTTTTATTTGCCACAACAAATGTATTTGATATTAGAGAAAATTATATAAAACTACCTTACATATACCCTCTTTTTTAAAAAATTACCTTATGTAAAAAATTTTGCAAAAAACTACCTTATGTAATACTTTTGTTTCAAAAAAGTACCTTATGTTTTTCGTTAGTTGACCGGCTGAATTGACGTGGTCAACTAATTTTATTTGGTTTGATTCCTGCTCACTTTATTTTTTTTATAGTAATCTTTTATTTTCAAATATTCAATACTTTTTTTTATTTTGGTAGGGCTATGAATCCCTAACCTTTTATAAATGTGTAAATGATTAACCATTCAGGTGCTCTCTTGAGAAACCGTCTTTTGTAAAGATGACTTTTAAATTTCCAACCTCAATCTATATTTAGAGTTGTAACAATATATATTTAGAATTGGACTGGATTTTTGAAAACCATTTTTACAATAGACGGTCTCAAGAAAGAATTTGTGTTAACTATTTAAGGCTGACCTAAGATTCCGATATCTAACCATGTAAGAGCTAGCCACAATAGTTTTTCCATGTTAAGGTTGACTAAGTAAAAGTTATAAGTTGGATTATGAACATGTAAAACAAAGTGAAACTTGATTGTAACTTAAATTCCACCATCATGATCATCATTATATCCAATGTATTCCGTTCATAGAAAACTATGATCAGGATCTGAAGAGGGAAAAACGATGGCAGACTCATATACCCTAGAGGAGAGCGCGATCGAAGAGTTCCCCAGCTCGAGAACGATCTTCAAGAGAGAAAACCTGCAGTTGATAGAATGAAAAATAACATAGTAATAACTAACCAAGGGGAAAAGCTCAAGGTGGAATGGAGAGCGAAGTTTAATGGCCGAGGGCGGTCCCTCCCCTTGGTCAGAACCTTACGAATGAGACTATTGGGACTTTTATCCTTTGTCATTAATCATTAATACGTTAATAACATTCCATGATCAGTTGTTAACCCACATTGATACCTCCTTCAACTATATAGTTTTTATTTGAAGTTTAATCCAGATTTACAATCTAAAAATAGGCGACGAATCCAGATCATAGGTAGGATTCTGAATGTTTGTAGAATCATGTGAACCTACTTAATTCAAAAATTTAGATGGTAGGATCATAATACGATCCAATAATCCTATCCTATAAAGATGGTTCCAATATAGTAAAAAAAAATTTCAATCGTCGTGTATATACCTCAGCGTACTCAAGCTGATCCAAATTAATTATTATTAAGAGAGACCAAAAAAATTCAACTGAAAACACGATCGTATAAATAAGTGTTCGTCTACGAATAAGTGTAAAGATGGTTCCAATATAGTAAAAAAAAATTTCAATCGTTGTGCATCCCAATTTACTTTTACGAATAAGTGTTCGTCTACCTTATACTAATTTGACATGTTGTTATGCAATACAATTACTTATGAGCATCAGGCACTACAAATAATAGTGTCAATTATTATTGTGACATTTACGGTCCGTTTGGTAAGTGGTAATAATAAACCGCGGTAATGGGAATGAAATACTAGTGTAATTTTGGTTGAAAAATCTCATGACTACCTTGAAGGTCATGCTTGACAAGCTTCAATCATTTTATTTTGTTCATAAAATTCATTCCAATGCATTACCATTGGGAAAGGTGGTATTAGATGGTAATGGAAATTTGTGAACAAAATATTTTTTTTGTGATCAAAGTTTCATTACCATGGGAATGAAATGAAAGCTTTGATGAAATTTTACACTATAATTCATTCCTATTACCACCATTTAGTACCGCTAACCAAACGGGCCGTTAGTGGTACTAAATGATGGTAATGGGAATGATTTATAGTGTAAACTTTCATCAAAAATTTCATGTCATTCCCATGGTAATGAAACTTTGATCACAAAAAGTATTTTTGTTCACAAATTTCCATTACCTCCTAATACCACCTCTCCCATTGGTAATGCATTGGAATGAATTTTTATGAACAAAATGAGATGATTGAAGGTTGTCAAGCATGGCCATCAAGATAGCCAAAAGATTTTATAACTAAAATTACACTAGTTTTTCATTCCCATTGCCATGATTTATTACCACCTACCAAACGGGCCGGTTGAAGGTATCAATGTCATATCATTTGTTAAATGGTACCAAAGTATTTGCTGATACTTGTAAAAAGTGTCATAAATTAAAATTAAAATATTAAAACAATATTCTAAGAATAGTGATATTTTAATAAAGTGTCAAAAATATTGTGTCAGAATAATAAGTTCTCAATGAGTTCACTTTCATCCTTGAAGAACAGTTCCTAGTATATGGGCAACTGTACAACTTTATAATGGCAAAGTAATTTTCAGTCAAGCATCATAATGGTCCATATAATGATAAAATGATGAGTATATATTATTCAATTTGGCAAGTAGCCAACAACACCCACCTTGTACGTGTGAGTCAACCAAGATGCCCTTCTTTCCGATTCATGCTAAAACTGATGCCTACTGTTCACATAGTGAACTTAGATTTAGGGTCGTATCTGAACTAGGGTGGAAGGAACGTGTCCCAAAATAAAAATTATGAAGTTCATCTTAAATATGTAGAGCAACAAGTTTCATTTGTCGTTGTCGAGGATTTGACACAATTATAGTTAATTCGAAATTGATTCATATTCAAAGATTTACGGAGAGTGTTTAAATGAGAATGTTGCTGAGAGGCTTGACTTTGACATCTCCTTTCTTAATACAATAAGACCAATTCAAATAAATGAACACGTAACAAACGTCAATCGACACAAAAGGGTTGACTCCATGCACCACCCCTGACAACTTGGCCCTTTTTCAAGTGCATAGCGTCCCTTTACTTGGATGAACATCTAGGGATTTTTTTTTTCTAAATGATCTCTTCGGAGTAGTGAAAATTAAAATCCTAAATGGTAAAAGTTTTTCACTTGATCTTGGTGTAGTACCGTCGGCTTTTTTTCGCTTAATTTGCTCAATAGAGTCGACTATCTAGCGTCATCCCATTGGTGGTGAAGTTGGTCATTATTATACCTTTTGTCCAAAACATTGAAACTTGTTCCTTTTGTAAAAAAAGAGTCTTCTATCCTCTCTTACAAGTTGATCACATTGCACTTCTATAGTTGCATTGCTTCCATGCATTTTATGCGACGTACTTTTAAAAATTTGGAAAAGAGTGGGGAATCCGAGATCAAACGCATACAATAATCGATGTAATTTTCGAATTAAAAGTAGAGCATCGTAAATATTTTCTTAGAAGTTGTAGATTTAATTATTTATTTTCTATATTAATATTCTTATTAACGGGAGTGGAATTAGATAAAGAACCTTTTAAATAATGCTAGTTCGTTCCACACATATGAAAAAGCTACAACAACTCCTTACATTTATAAAACCTTTAATTTACTTGTCGATATATATATAGATAATATTTATATTTTATGCCAAGAATTTTTTGTGTCTAAACAATGGAATCTAGAATATCTGATAAATATAATTATAAGATTCTCGAAATTAACTATAATAATCAAATAAAAATACTTCATTAGAGAGCATATTACATTTGTTTTATTATTTTTTAAAGAAATTTTGTTTAACACATTGTTTTATGGTAGAGTTTGACGAGCTTGAGACCCTACACAGTTTTGGCACTGAATATACTACTAATTTTCCAGCCTACACTTTAATCTGAGGACCGAGCATGGTAAGGAATACCCTAACCTCAAGGGAGAATATCTTTGTCCCATTACAAACCGGCAATAGCCCCTAATTACATCTCATTTTACGAAATTTATCTCACATTTTTTAGTTTGTTCAATTATATTTACTCTATTTTTATTTTTTGCCATAATTTATAATTTTCGTTCACATATTTTAATTTTCATCTATATATTTTTTCATAAAATATCACTTTATTCACTTTTTAAAACTTTCTCACTAGTTACTGTTAGAATATACTCTCTTCTATTCATAGAGAATGAGACATTTGTTTTTTCACACTATCTAATACACTTATTCAATGCTTAATATCTCTTACTCCCTCCTATTCAAAATAATTGTCCACTTTCCTTATTTGGTAAAGTTTCTTTACTTGTCCACTTTCTATTTTTGGCAAAATTTTTTACCTAAATACCCCCAACTACCCCAACTTATATTATTAAATAATACCCCACCTACCACCTTTTCAATTATTATAATCACTTAAAATACCCAACTACCACCTTTTCAATTATTATAATCACTTAAAATACCCCACTACCACCTTTTCAATTATTATAATCACTTAAAATACCCCACTACCACCTTTTCAATTATTATAATCACTTAAAATACCCCACTACCATTTTTTCTTAAAATCCGATCCAAACCCATAGTGGACAATTAATTTGAATAGGAGGGAGTATTATACATAACGAGATATTATAAAAAGTGAATATCAATAATCTTTTGGTTAAGTGGTTTCTTGATACTTATTCAATGCTTAATATCTCTTATTCACTTATTCAATGCTTAATATCTCTTATTATAGATTAAGAATAAAATACAAATTAAGAGTAATAAGTGAATAGCGTCAAAAAACAAATATCTCATTCTCTATGAATAGGAGGTAACATAACATATCTTGAGGCCTCAACCATCAGCTCAAACTTTTGGTTGAGTTGGTTTCTTGACAGTTACCAATAGGGTAATTTTAATTAAACAAAGGGATCAAATTACTATTTATATTTTTAATGCTCCCAATCCCTCTCAAATTACACAATTTTTTTCATTGTAGTTTGTCTCGTTTTTTAGATCTCATTCTTTTTTTTTAATATATTTTCTCTATCTTAACTACTCTATTTTTATTATCATTTATATTTTTGTGTCATTCTCAGACATTATCTATTGCTTGATTAGTCAATGAATAGTATGAATTTGCTACACATGTTTCCAATTGCCGACTTCCTAAATATGTATGCTATAGCAACCTCTTGCAAGAGCTTGTTGCTTTCATTCCTTGAGGTCGGATCATGACTCATGGCATCATCACTACAACAAATTTAACTTTTTGCGACATTGAATTTAGTGCCATAAAAAAATGTAATTGATTCATATTTTTAATGTAATAATTATTGGTATTTAGTTTAAGTTTCATTATAAAGTGATTTGGCGACACTTTATTTGGTCTTTTAGTGGCATATATAATTGTCACTATAGTCTATAGTGACATTTATGAGAAATATCACTAGACTCTGTCGTTAAAAGTTCTAGTGTGATCTTTTAATATACTGTTAAAGGGTCTAATAAAAGTCACTAAATCATTTATATACACTATAAGAACTTTAAAATAGCAACATTTAAATTAAATGTCGCTAAATATATCATGACATGGTGAATGTAGTTGTTCACTTGTTACTTGTTATCGCTCAACTGATGGATTTAAGTTAGTATTAATTGCATGATATGAGTGCCTTAAATTACGAGTATATTGAAACCATTAACGTGGACTTGTTGTATAGTGATTTGGACATCCAACTATCTAGCTTACTACGTTGGTTTCCTTCATTATCCATAACTCAATGAATCATTCCACTATCTTATTTATGTAAATTTGTACATGACATCTACTATTAAGGATTAATCAGAAATAATTTTTTAGTTACTTTAACCTTAATTAAGAAGAGTAATATTGTGTAAATTAGACCCTCTCAATAGGTTGTTGATTTTGTCGTCTAAATAAAATATTTCTCTTAATAGATTGTTTGTTTGGTGGAAATGAAAATCGAAAAAGAGAATTATATACTCCCTCCGTTCTTTTTTGATTGTCCACATTACTATAACGGGTAGTTTCATATGTTTGTCCCATTTCCTAAAATGGAAAGTTTTGATATCTTCTTTTCACCCCCTCTCTCTTCTAATATCCCATTTATAATAATTAATTTATATTTTCTCTCTCATAATACCAATACAATCATTAATTCACACCACTATTATAATAAAATATCCCCATCTCTCTTCTAATATCCCATATATAATAATTAATTTATATTTTCTCTCTCATAATACCAATACAATCATTAATTTACACCATTATTATAATAAAATAATACCCACAATCAACAAAGATTCCCCCTATCTTAATATGTGTGAAATCTTCAAATAGGACACACATATAAGAACGGAGGAAGTAGTTGTTATTTGTGATCAGAGAGAATAAAAGACTTTGAAGGAGTGCGACTTAGGAGGGCGTAATGTAAGTCTAACAAAAATATCAATATCACAAATATTAATCTTATATATGTACAAAATAATTATATCTGCTACACTTAAAATGAACACTAAATCAAATTGAAAGGCCTTTTTGTGGAAAATTGCATCAAATAACAATATGTATGGTAAAGAGAGTATATATGCAAGACTCTAAGATATTATCTATTATGATCGTTGTTGGAAATACTTCACATGTGAGACAAGATCTCACATCAATAAAAAAGTGGGTTGTGGACTTGCATATATACTTGGTGAGCTAATCCTCCTATTGCCATATGGTTTTGGAAAATAATGAACCTCACCGAGTGTATGTGCAAGTCAACGCTTTTGACCCGTGGGTTTGTGGGCCCGAGCCCAAGGTTCTCCGTGTCCACACGAGTGGGCCACGGTGAGATTATGTGATGAATTGTCACGGCCTAATAATCGTAATTTTTATTAGATTGAATCGTGATCTTAAAAGGAGTATTAAATTTGATGTAGATGTTTTATAAATTTTATATCAATAATTAATTCTAAATTAAAAGAATTCCTCCAATTGCCACCCCTACCGTTCAAAGTCCCATGAAGGACTCCCAATATCAATCAAATAAATGGATTTGTTATGGGATAAAGAGAGTAGTTAGAAAAGTTCAAGCATTACCCCACTACTTAAATACCCCATAAGGCCTTAACAATACACCATAACTCTAAGCATCACATTGAATTTATGATTAAGTTGGGTGGCTACTTACACTACAAAAAATTTAACTTTTTGCGATATTAGATTTAGTGGCATTTAAACAATATTACTAGTTTATATTTTTAGTGTAATAACTATTGATTTTTAGTTTAAGTTCCATTATTATAAAGTTATTTAGTGACACTTTATTTAGTCTTTAGTGGCATATGTAATTGTAATTATAGTCTATAATGGCATTTGTGAGAAATGTCGCTAGATCCTATGTCGCAAAAAGATTTAGTGTGATTTTTTATTATACTGCTAAAAGATCTAATAAATGTCACTAAATCCTCTATATATACTAGTAGAAATTTGAAGTAGCTGCATTTAAATTAAATGTCGCTAAATATATATCCCACTAAAAGCCAATTATATTGTAGTGTTAAAAATATTAAAAATTATTATATGGACTATGGAATTAGTAATAACTCCTATTTAATTTCTTTGAATGCTCCTATCACAGTTAGAGTAAATATCATATTTTTACGCTAAATTTTAAGTATGATTCTCGTCTAATAATGTTCTTTCTTCAACGTACCTTGTAATAGCATAGACGCAAAGTCAAAAAGTCAATATCTTGCTAGTTGAAACTACAACTCACCAAGCATACGTGATGGATCATCCAACAATTATCTAGAAGTTGGTCATATAAGTTATCAATCCATACTTGTTGCCCAACCATCTTCCCACGCCTACTCCACTGTATCACCATAATGACCCTATATATATGCATCGAATCACTTAGCGACGTATCGTATACAGGCCGTTTACAAAAATAAGGAACCCTAAATATTAATACTGCAATATTTTTGTTTTACTTTGTCTTTAGGCCTAAAATGAATTAGAATCGTAAAAATAAACAAAATATAGAAAATTATTGTATATTTTTGATTCCTCCCTGGTTACAGATAGACTAGAAACGAATATCGTTTTAATTATAAGTTCAATTATATGTTAATTGACAATTACAATTAACTACTATTAAATGTGTTCTTGCATTGCTTCTAGTTAGTGGCACAAGAAATATAGTTAGGAAAATGGGTTATTAATTATGTTGTTAAGAAAATGACATTAGCAATATTTAATGCATTTTTGAAAATTGTTCATTTTGTGGTTGTAATACGATCTTATAATTGAGCTTATTTAAACAAAACCAAATTTTAATTATGTCATGAAAATGACAAACAAACATTACTCCTAGCCTCCTAAACCTACATGATTACTACTAGATTAGTCATTAATCACATTTTAATTAGTCATAATAGATTAAATGGTTTAGTAGATTGTTTATAGCCTCTAATTCATAGATCAAAAAATAAAAATATTTTTAATATGAATATTGTAAAACATATATAAAATCACGAGTTAAATCAATAATATTATATAAAAAAAATCTAGAAATTTTTATTTTTGTGTCTTGTCTTGTTGATCGCACTATTGACAACCCCTCTTTGCATCTTAAATAAATATCCATGTCCTACGAAATAACTCAAGATTTAGCTTATAATGCTAAAATGTCATTTTTCGCGTGTTGAATTTGGCAACATTTGCCTCTATGATTACGATCTTACAACCTTCATATCTCTTTTGGAAAATTGGCCTCAATACTTCATAATTGTTGTGCATCTGCGTGCTATGAATAATTATTACTATTGATTATTATTTTTGAATAATTTGATCTTTATATATTTTTTGCTAATACTAATTGTTATTACTACATTTTAACCGGTTATTATATAGTTACTTGCCATTATTACAGTCAATTCTTCCTCCTTTGCTTAAACATTCCACTTTTCATTTCATATCAAACCTTTAGAAACCAATTAAACCAGATAAATAGCTCAAATTGATGGTTATAGCCCTAATAACTAGTATATACTAGTATCGAAACTCGTGCAATACATGTGCAATGCAACGAAATTCTTAGTATTATATATCAGGGGCGGATTTAGCCTTAGTCAATGCTGTCAATTGACAGCATTTGACTTATATACAACCCCAATACCCCATTTATATCTATGTACTGATAAGTTAAGTATCTCAGTTGGTAGAGGTTATAGCAATTGACAGCAGTCACACGGGTTCAACTCTTCTTAAGAACATTTTGTCACTGATTTTCTTTTTTCAAATATCAATGTTATATTCTTGAAACACGCGATTCTTTTGCATTTGCTTCCCCTCCCCATTACTGTTGTCCCTTCTATAATCCAACCCCTGTCCTCCGCTAGTAACGGCCACCGCAACGACCCAACTACCCAAGGACCTCCTCCAGCCGAAAAACGCCAGCCCCAAACAGCAGCCACCGCACAGTCGCCCTCCACCACCAGAGTATATACTCTTTTTCCTTTTTGTTTCTTTGATTCTTTCCCTAAAAATATGAATTTCAATTGTTAAATTGTTATGGATTTTCATTTCTTTGAATGTCAATTGATGAACCTTGTTTCTTGACTTTGTTAAATCATGATTGATGATTATACAATACCTCAAATTATATTTATTAATCAATTTAGGGTTTTTGATTTGATTGGTGTTAGATTTCATAATTTAGGGTTTCATATTTAATTGCTTGGAATTTATTAGAGTTTTAGTTGATTAGCAATTTAATTTAAAATTAATTTAGGTAATTTGTTTGAATTTCTTGAAATAAGAGTAGATAATTTACAGTTGATTTAGGATTGTGGCTATACATTTGCAAATAGTGGATTAGTAATGTAACTATACAATAATTGTGTTTTACAAAGTTAAATGAATATGTATTTCAAATGAGTGGCTTCTCAATCACATTTTGTATCTAGTTCAACATTAGAGATTGCACCAAGTCCTCTTGATAACACTCGAATCAAGATAGCTTATGAATTTTTTAATCATACAATTGACTAATTTTAACTTATTTTGAATGTGATATGCTACAATACTTGTCAAATTATGATGTTAAACGTCATTTTCAAAATATGAAAACTCGCCAAACAATTATTGTAGATAAAATGTTCATCGATAATTTTTCTTAATTATCGATATCGACATCATTTAAATTTTTTCTAGATCCGCCCCTGTATCTTATGATACCTCCCCCTCAACAATGGTTTCTTATCGTTAATGATTCAACAATACACTAATGATACACCCTCTTAGCTTTGAAAACAACTTAACAAAGCCTTAGGGGCCTGTTCTCTTCGTCTGATCTGATTGGATAAGGTCTGAATTTACTAAGGTTGATCTGATCTGATCTGATCTGGTCTGATCTGGTCTGATTCTGTCTGATCTGATCTGAATCTTTCTGATACTGGTCTGATCTTATCTGATCTGATCTGGTCTGGTCTGATCTGGTCTGATCTGATCTGGTCTGATAGTGATTGATTTCATAAAAGTAGTTATTATTATTATTATTCTTATTATTATTATATTATTAGTATATTATTATTATTATTCTTATTATTATTAGTATTATTATTATTATTATTATTATGATTATTCTTAGTTATTTATTGCTTATTCATTATTTTTATTTATATATTATCAATTATTTTTATTTTTACTTTATATTATTATTATTATTATTATTATTATTATTATTATTATTATTATTATTATTATTATTATTATTATTTATTATTATTATTATTATTATTATCATTTATTATTATTATTATTGTTATTATTATTATTATTATTATTATTATTATTATTATTGTTTATATTATTATTATTATTATTATTATTATTATTAGTATTATTATCATTATTTTTATTATTATTATTATTATAATAATTATTATTATTATTACTATTAGTATCTAATTCAGAATTTAATTAATAAATACTAATATTATTTAATTAATTAATTAAAAAATAAATTAATAATAATGTCATTAACATTATTATAATTATTAAATGGTCATTTATATTATTATTATCTAATTAATTAATTAATTAAAAAATATTGTTAATTAATAAATAAATTAACATAATAATATTATTACATTATTTATATTATTAAAAATATTATTTATATATTTATTTATTAATTATTTTATTAATTTATTAATAATAATAAGTAATAAGTAATAATAATAATAATAAATTTAAATAAAATAATAATAATAATAATAATAATAATAATAATAATAATAATAATAATAATAATAATAATAATAATAATAATATATTATACTAACAATATTAATATTAATAATAATATTAACAATAATAATAATAATAATAATAATAATAATAATAATAATAATTATAATAATAATAATAATAATAATAATAATAATAATAATAATAATAATAATATTAATATTAATATTAATAATAATAATAATGGTATGGTCTGATCTGATCTGGTCTGATCTGATCTGATCTGATCTGGTCTGATCTGATCTGATCTGATCCGGTCTGGTCTGGTCTGGTCTGATCTGATCTGAAACTTTCTGATCTGATCTGAATAGTTCTGATCTGATCTGGTCTGATCTGATCTGATTCCAATAAGAATAAGTAATAAGTCAAAAAAATAAGTTGAAGAGAACACCTTCTTAGTTTGAAACTCTCTTTCAAACTCTCACAATTACATAAACAAAGTAAGAAAACTCTTAACAAAGTGTTCTAACTTGTGTATGCCTCACCACACTCTTCCTAATGATCTTTCTAGGCCCTTTATATAGACCTAAAACACTTAAAAGGACATAGTACAAAAGTGCTTGGAGCCCAAGCAAACCGTGGTAAAAAAAGGACACAAAACAAAAACGCGTGTTGCTGTGTACCGCCCAGTCCGCTCGACCGAGCTCCCAGGCTCGACCTGGTCGAGCGAGTCGAGTTTGCTCACTGACTTGATCGAGCAGCCTTGCTCGACTGCATCACTCGATCCCCCTTGCTCGAGCCACCTTCAAAACAAGCTTGTCCTCTTCCCTTTGCTTCCTTGAGCCACTCCACATCCTCACACATGGTCATTGCATAATTAAACGACCCGAACTTTAGCACTCCCACACTCACTCATCAAGTGAGCCAAAACTAATCCTTCCATACTCCTTACCTTCATCAAGGCACAATGAGTCTCCCACTTTGATCACTTCACCAAGTGATCCAAAGACTAAGTTATCACATCCCTTAGCACTCACATTATCATCCTCTAATGTGCAAGACAACGCATAAGCTACAATGTGATCAAACTCGCCTCCATCGACATGAGATTTCGTGCTTGACTCAACAATTAATATTCTATATCTCACCATTATATTCAATATTCACGATTAATAATTTAAACTAAAGTACCAAAAATTAGAACCACTACAAATAAGTATTGAAATAGCGTTGGGAAAGAGCGACGAAATGAAGTCATCGCCAGTGGCGACCACCCTATTTGACGCTAAAAGAAGGGCGACGGCTGTTTGGACGCCATTTGGACAAGGGTCGATTTCTAATTTAGCGTCCAATAAAAATAGCGTCGAGGACAAGGGTCGTCGCCAGGTCCACTTTTTGACCATTTAGCTTTCAAATGGCGATGAAATTGCTGGCCGCCATTTTATCAACTTTTTGTAGTGAACCCATATTAATTAGCAAATATGCCTGTCTTAATGATATATAGACTAAACATTTTCATCGTCAGTAAAGGTATTTTCTTTATGAATATCACATCTAGTACTCTTTTTTTTCACATGGCATGTGGAATTAGATATCTTCATTATTACTCCCTCCGTGCCATTAGTTTTGTCCACTTTACCGTTTGCACACATGCCGAGACAACATTTTAATTTTTAATATCTTTAATTGTGTATAATTAAAAATTATAAAAATTTGATATTAATAATCTTTGCATTGAGACGAACAAAATAAGATCCCACATGACTATATTTTAACTTATAGATTAAGAACAAAATACAAATTAAGAGTGATTAGTGAATAGTAACCAAAAACTAAAGTGGACACAATAAAAGGGATAGAGGGAGTATTATTTATACATTGAATGACCATAGACGATTCGGGTTGATTATAGCAAAATATCACATAATATTACTATTACTACATGCACATAGTATTTTTGTATTCAATAAGACAATATCACGTAGTTAAGCTCCTTCTTTCACATACAGCATGACATGTGAAATTGTTAGAAATCATAAAAGTCTCGAAAATTTAGAATCATATACAAAACTTTTATTTTACACCTTATTTATTTATAGTCTAAATATATAATATGTATTTTTACTAATATACGTAACATTTTATTTGATTATGTTTTTCTTATACGGGAGAAGAAGAGGGCCTTGTGCGGTCGATCACCTAGCACACCTCAAAGACCCCTTTGTCAGAAATATCTAATCAGTCACCATAATTTGTAAATCACTAGAAAAAGACAAAACAAATATCAAAAAAAAAACAAAACAAAAAAAAGATAAATTAAAATTCTAACCTATCAAATTATTCCATATAAAGATGATTTGTCAATATTATAAATTATTTTTATTTACTTAAACTATCTCTAGAATTATTCCATATAACAATGAAATATAGCTAGTACTTCCTCCGTTCCATTTTACTTGCAACACTTACCATTTTTGGATGTTTCATATTACTTGCAAAATTGCTATTTTTGGCAAAAATAATCTACTTATTTTATCCTTACTTTATTCCTACCACATATCACTATCAATCATACATCATCCCATTAATTTTTTAATATACCCACAAGTCACAACCACTATTTATTTATAATAAATTTTTTTATTTCTACCACCACATATCATCATCAATAATACATCATCCCTATTTTTACCATACTGATTTGACAACCCTTAAACATTGTGCCAAAACCCAATGGTGCAACTAAAATGAAACGGAGGTAGTATATTAGAATGATTGACATAACATGCAAGCATATCCAACTTTTACTAATTTTTAAAAAAAGTTGAAAATTGATTTGGCACCTCTTGACTTGATTAGAAGGAAGAGTAGAAATGACACATAACATAGGAATAGCAGATAAATTGTGTGCAAGTAGCTAGCTAGCTAACTGCTGCCCAATCTGTGACTGTGGGTAGCCGCGGCTTGATTTGCTGCTGCGCGCAGTTCAATTAGACTTTATGATGAAATCTGTATCTGTATGTACGTCAGTTTTGATTTAATTTGTTGCCAACCACAAATTAAATCAAATATATTCCACAATCATATATTCATACTACTTCCTCCGTTCCATCTTCCATATTAGTTGCACCATATGCTTTTTCACACTCCCCAATGTACGAATTGAATTTTTAATATATCTAACTATACATATAAAATTATAAAAACTCAAAATTAATAAACTTTGAATCGAGACAATTCAAATAAAATCTCAAATGACTATGTTTTAACTTTTAGATTACCGACAATATAAAGTCAATTTGCTTAATTAATAGTACCACAGTCAACAATGTTGCAAGTAAAAAAGAACGAAGGAAGTACATTAATTCTAACTAACATCAACATTCCACAAATTAAATGCAATTGGATAGCCGCCTGTGGGCTGTGATTGTTGTACGTCACATTGCATTGCCACTAGCCGGTTGGATATCAATATTCATTTATCTTTGGGTCTTGAATTTACTGGATCGAGAATTGGAGTTCAGGTTGATGATTATTGAAATTGATTTATTGGTTTAGATAGTTGACACTAATTTATTCAAATTAAAGCTCTAGCATTATTCTGTTATTATTTACGAATTGATTTCTATACGACTCAATCAATATACTCTCTGTATATTCATTATTAGCAGTGGCGGATGTATATTCGGGCACACGGGGTCACGTGCCCCTAGGCATTTTTTTACAATTTAAATTAGACTTTTCTATTGGTCAGTGTAAAAATATAAAATTAATATTTAATTCTTTTGATGATAAATATTTTCTCATTTTAGTAAGTATCTTATTTATTTGTTTATTTTGTCACATTTTTTATTAGGTCAGTTGATTTAATTTGTTTTATTTTCTTTATTTTAAGGTATTTTATATTTAAAATTTTAGCAAGTCTTGTATGAGGCCGTCTCACCATGAGACGGGCTCATACAAGCAGCTCATTAGTGAAATAAATAAATAAATATATGAAAACTAAAATTCCACTTGTACGAGAAGCATTTTTTTAAGAATACTTTAAGCTGACCCAATTGAGGTCGTCTCACGGTGAGACGAGACGACCTTAACAAAGAACATGCACTATAATAGATCAATTCACTATTTATTTACAACATACACATTATTTTTAGAGTATATTTAACTTTTTTTCTATAGTGACATTATTTTAGATAAAGTGAAATGAATTTAATAAAATTATTATTGATTAAGGTAATGCATATGATTAAGATAGATGTTAATTAATGGCATTCTTTTATTCAAAAATGCTAGTATTTAATTACGAAAAACTTTTTCAAGAATAAGATCACAATTTTGATAAATTTATTGTGTATCTACTTGTCATTTCTTCAAAATTTTAAAAAATTAGTTGTTATTAATTTTACAAATGAAACTGCGCCAAAATTTCGTCTGTTAATTGGTGCCCCCTGAGACTCCGAACCCTGGATCCGCCACTGATTATTAGCAGTCGATTGGATAACCTAGCAGGGCATATGCAGCTATAGGCAAATCCAGGGATCTAATATTCGAGTATGTCAATGACAACATTTAAATCTATTACTTATTTCTATCGGTTATCTATTATCTATTACTTCTATCTATCTATTACATATAAAAAACATGTAAGGCTTTGAAACTACTTCCTTTGTCCCATTATACTTGCTATTGATAGTGACATTTCACCATTGAACATGTCACCATTAGTAGCAAGTATTTCAGAACAAATGATTTTTTTTTTGCACAAATAAATTGTAATACTCTATTTTCTTATTAAATTTAACTCAAATTGTAGAGCACTTTCTTTTAATATACATTAATCTATTATTTATTAACATCTTAATCACATTCCCTATTCATTTATTATATCAAACTCAAGTGATATATAAAAGGTATCAGTTTTTTTTAAAAAAATAAAGAGCATACTTTTTACTAAAAAAACTAAAACGAAAATTAATAAGAGTATTATCAAGGGCATTTTTTTGATAAAAAAATTAAGATAACAGGAGTGAGGAGTCCATTAACTTTTGGTATTCTTGTTATTTTCATAACGTCATAGTGGTGGAAATCTTATCAGAATTCTTTTGTTAAAAGAAATGTAATTTTAAATAAAATAAAATAAAAATTTTAATTAAATAAAAGAAAAAAACAAATTCTATAGCTAGCAAGGTTTGAACTAACTTTAGCCAGGATGTGTGAATAAGTAACTACACAATTCACTGTCAATTCTTTATTGTAAGAGTAGTACTATACCAGTGAGAAGTTGTATTGGTGTTTAAAAATATGCTTGAGATTAAAAAAAGTGGTATAGTCCAAGCCCAAATAAGAAATTAGTGCAAAATGCATAAACAAACACAAATCGAGAGATATCGAGGAACAGAGAGTTTTCATATCATCAAACACGCGGAAAGGTATTTTGAAACACTCTCGAGTCTCAACCACTCGCTCATGTTTGTCACGCATGATTTCAACTTACTTGGATTCAAAGGGTAATTCAAACCTTAGCTTCTACATAGAATCTCAAAGGACCCTATTGTCCCACTCTCCAGCATAAAGTCCAATGAAAGGCAGAAGGCCTTGAATGAAAAGTTTAGTCTACACGCATAACATTGCAGTTGGTTGAGTCGAGAAAGTATCGATAGTCCAAGCCTAAATCTTTACACCACTATCGTTATGACTTTCTTTGGAAGCACATACGAGCACACGCATACACAATATTTGAAAATGCCAAGAAGAAAAGATGCACTTAAGGTTTATATGATTATGTCATGGTACAAACATCATACATACCAATTGAATAAAATTGGTTCCCCGCTTCGCGCCCCTGCTTGTTTGGGTGGGGGGAGGGGGGAAGGTAACAGTCAATCCAGAACAATAACGTACATTACACTAGCATCTAACATCTACAATAAGGCATCCATAGATCATGTGTGGATTCGCCTCCTCCCCTACGCTAAAACAAAGGGAGATGTCAACAATTCTCGGTAATCTCCCAACTCGGACTAGCTGGTTGTGTGATGGAAGACTTCCATTACTTTGAACCTTCATCTATTGTTTCACTTTTCCAAACAACGTCTTTTAAACCCGATGAGAAGTTCTTAAAGAACTATCATAAAACAAAAATTGAAATATCAAATAGTTGAATTTGGTATAAAGACCTCAAAGACACCGTGATGTCCATAAATTTCAAAAACTTTAAAAAATGGTAATTATTTGAGTGTATGTACCTTGTGAAACTCTAAGGTATCACCTCCGGTCTTCCGCAACTCTACTACGTGCAAAGAAGGCGCTACTTCAAACACCTGAAAATGATTAAAACAATTCAAGTTTGTCCTTTGATCAAACTACGTAAGCACTGATTTTGCCCAACTTATACATAAATTACAGAGGTTTGCGTTTGGGCCTATTCTCAAATTTGGGTCGGAAAATAATGGGTCGAGTCTTACGTTCACAGAAGTTGTTGCAACATCATGACAAAAATCAAAATACATAACACTAATTACCTCAGTAGCAACAGAAAGCCGTCCCTTCCTTCCGCTTGTATGACCTTGTAGCTTCATCTGGGGAAGACCAGAATAATTATACTCATAACTTGATACTCATACTGAATTCCACACAAAACAAAAATTGATGAAAGAGATACTTAAGGCATTCAACAATACATACCTTATAATTTTGCTTTCGAACATTAAAATCAAGAGACTTAGCAGCTTCCTCAATTTTAGACACGATCTCGTTGGGTGGGCGCTGAGAAGTAAAACGCGTTTCTCGTTTTACATTACCCTATAAAGTAAAGAATCATGAGATATGGTTTATGAAAGATATTGAGATTTTGCTTCAATCAACAAAGATTTTACCCCTTTAACATTTATACAGAAAAGAAAAAGATTATTAATAGTCACTAGTTTGTGCATGTTTTATTTATGTAAAGCCAAGATGGTCAATCGGAAAACAACCTCTTTGTTATCACTAACAAGGGTAAGGTTGTGTACATTTAACCCCCAAACCCACCCAAGATCATTCAATGGCATTGGAGTCTTTGTAGATCATGCAGAGACCAAGAAAACAGACTCATTTAGACAACAATGGACTAGTCTATACATTTTTACCACTTTACTCTACTTTTCAAATCCAAAAATTGCAGAATATCATACGTCCCTCGAGTTTTGACATTAACCTTGCAAGTGTAAAGAGTGTTTTCAAGTGTCAAGGCCAACTTAGTGTCATGTTTCCGACTCTAGTTTGTTTTGTCCAAAGTTGGAAACTAATCCACAACGGAATCTTATATTCCTTTCTACCATTAACATAGCACAACATTCTAGTTAAATACAAGACAAAGCTCTGCAAAAAGAAACATACAGCTTCCTTCTGAAAAAGGCTATCAAGACTGAAACCTCGTGAACCAGAAATAAGCTCAAAAGCATTCATAGATACTGGCTTCTCCCGTCTTTCTGTGACCAGATTTTTCTGCAATGCAAACATAATTTTGAAAATTTACTGACTATTATATACAGTAAGACATTAATTTTTGATTTAATAAACTAATCAAAATTTGGTAAAGCAGAAAAATCTCACCTCTGAGTTGTTAAAAGCAGCATCTACATCATCAAGATTCACATCCTCGTCCTCAGCAAAACTTGGTTGATGATAGTCCTTTTTGAACCATTCATCTTGCAAAATTTCCGAAATTTTGATCCTCTACAGTTAAGTAACATTCTCATTAGAAATCTTCAAACATGACAAAAATGAGAGAGGGAGAAACCAAAGAAACATTCCAAGATTAATTTCATTATGAAGTCTTACCGTCAGAGGATTAGGATCAAGAATACGTTTAATCAACGTCTTAGCACCAGATGAAAAAAATGAAGGCATTACAAAGCTAGCATTATGAATCTGCAGCCAAAAAAAATGTCAAAGATTTCATTTCTCAGTATATAAGACGTGCATCAAATCAAATAAATCCCGAAACACTCACTTTTTTGTACAAATTTATAATGTTTGGATCATCAAAAGGCAAGTACCCAGCCATTAGCACAAAGAGAATGACACCACAGGACCATATATCAGCTGATGTACCATCATAACCATTATCAAGGAGCACCTGAAAATAAATGAAAATAGTTTGGGAATACGAGAATTAAACAGAAAACGAAAATGACAGCTTTAAAGATCACATGAATACCTCAGGAGCAACGTAATTAGGAGTTCCACAGGCAGTATGAAGTAAACCATCTTCCTGCAAATTATATATATTAAACGTCTATTCCTTAAATGCCTCACATTTTTATTTCCTTTCGTATGTCATTTCTGCTTGGTTATTATTTCATGAGTAGGTTCTAAACGACATGAAATGAAGGAGTCTGGAAGATCAAGGATAAATCATATACTACTTACCCGCACTTGCTTCGAAAACGCACTTAATCCAAAGTCCGCAACTTTCAGAGCACCATTGGAGTCGAGAAGTAGGTTCTCCGGCTGCAAGTGATTCAGAAAGATAAAGAGATCAAAAGAAGTAACAAACCACAAGAATGCATGCAACTAAATTTTTCTCTACGGACAAGTAGAAGATAAGTATAATCAATGAAAATTTGGAGTGAGGAAAACCTTAAGATCCCTATGATACACGCCTCTGCTGTGGCAGTAATCCACCGCATTAATTAACTGTTGAAAGTACTTTCTGGCTTCGCTTTCCTTAAGTCTTCCCTGTTTCGCCTGCACAAAATAAGAATTTCCATGAAATATGGACGATAGACTAAAACAATCATGAAATTAGGCATCAAAATTCAATTAAGGTAAGTTTAGCCGAGCATATAGATAGCTATAACGCGATCACTTTCATAGACACTACTGTGTGAAATCAAACCTCTTCATTACAGCCTACTAAGGGAATAAATTATCATCATAAAGGAAGGACTCACTATGATGTCAAAGAGCTCCCCTCCATCAACTAGTTCAAGGACAATGTAGATTTTGGTTTTGCTTGCCATGACCTGCTCGGAAAGACATGATTAGATTAGAGTGCATGCGCATATACATAAATACATAGTAAACGACACACCAAAATGGATTTTCATACAGAATGAATAGATACTACTCCTAGTACTTAACTATCACATTTATGAATGAAATTAAGGCAGCAGAATGTAACAAGAAATAAACGTTAAAAATCCTAATATCCAACCCCAAAGAACCACTCCAACTAGATTTGACTTTGACAATACAATACCACTATAATCCTGTTTTACACTTTTTACAACAGCATCCACTTTGTGGTAGATTAGTTTCAGGGTTTCAGCCATGTTCTGAACAAACTCGCAGTCGCAAACAAAACAATAACTAAACAAACCATTCATTAGAAATTAGAACCCTTGAAAAGATAAGACTCCCACACTTGTGCCCATTCCAAGATTGACAAAGAAGGCAACATTGGACACTTTTACTTCAAAACTACAAAAACAAATATGTTGTCGTGGTAGGATTTCTTACAAAAACATACTTTCAACTTTATGCCATAACGGACAAGGTAAAAGCTATGTGAAGACATGGTCTCAGCTCACCAAAAAAATGAAAATGCACGTCTTGCCAAAATTCACTTAAAATAAGCTCACATCTGTTATCTAGGTCTATAAGTAACATTGTACACTCCATGAATGATAAAGCCTAAATTAGTACTTCTATAAGACACATTATTTCTTATTGTAATTCCAACTTATTGATCGAATTTATTTGCAAAATTGTTGTAAATCATTATCTAAACTAATATAGACTTCTAAATAGTAAGATTTTTCACAATTAAAGCGTAGTCGACCCAACAAAAACTTTTCAACCCTTATCGGTTTTCGGAACTAAATCTAGAGTCTTTCGGAACTATATCATGAAAACCACATGATCGACTAAATAAATACCATATAGAATTCAGCAACGGATTTAGGACTAAAACTCAATAAGTGCACAATCAATTCAAAAATAATTTAATTATTTTTTTCAATGATAAACTATAAATATATATGTATAAACTTTTAATTTAGTAAAGAATAATAATAATAATTATTGAATACAATACACGTACCACGGTTAGTCAAGTGAAAGCAAAACATATTTGCATTGCTGATCTCAGGTTCAGTTCGATTCGCAGCAGCTCCTTTTAAACTTTTTTTATATATCAGTGCCCGAAATATGCAGGCACTGATATTTAGTGTTTACTATTCAATAATGGGCACAGGAATCCTGATGCCGCCAATGCATGTTGTGTAATATAATTGGTGTCAACCCAAGGCATTGTTTAGTGTTTACTATTTAAAAATGGGCATTATATATTTTTATGCACTTTCATACCGCACTGTATTACTTGATCATTTATCACTCTCACAGCCCCACATAATCTAAACTTCGATAAATGTACCAAGTTTTCTAGTGATAACAGTAACATACTATAAACATCGATGCAACATATATGTATGATGTAACTGATAATTTTACTTCTATTATTTGCTGACTTTACGATTATTTAAGTATGATTCTTTGTCCTTTAACTTCGGGATAGGTGCAATGGACCAATTACCGCAGCTAAATACTACATCTGTTCTGATATACTTCTACAAAATGTAGTTTTTTGAATTGTTTCGTTATTTAAGCTTAAAAATATAGTCACTCACTCAGCGAGATCTTAATTGAATCGTTTAATAGACAATATTACACTATAAAATTATTTTTTATTTTTTGGTTATGCATAGTTTAGATATAAATGATCATAATAACGCCTAGGAGTGCGTAAGTGAAATTTAGCAGGTATGAAGGAAAGAGAGAAAGTAACAGATTTGCATACGAGACCAAACAAATTGAGTTTGCAGACGAGATTAAACAAATAAACAAAACATTTCACAAATCCAAATTGAGTTGGACAACACAAAAACAAATTGTAGCAAATTTAGTTGAATAATACGATAACAAAAGTGTAGCAAAATGAGTAGGCACAAACGGATGAATATACATAAAGCATTGAAGAAGTATGAGAATGATCAAGTTAGAGCACCTCATGGAGTTTAACCACATTAGGATGCTTAATCTCCTTCATTGTTGCAATTTCTCTCTTTATCTGTTAACAACAAATAATCAAACAAGCAAATAGTAGTAGATAAGGATTTATGAATAACAATCACTTTTTAAAAGAATATTCGAATCAAAAATACCTCGCTCCTTTTAATCATTTTAAAAAAGTCATATCAGAATTAAACGTTAAATCATCCAAAACCCAAAAACAATTCATTTTATCAAAATTAATGGAGTACTACAAATTTTTTTCATTTTCATAAAATTTGATATAAAAATATAAAAACCTCGTACTGATCATTAATATAAGAACACTATAAACCAAATCCCCCAGAAAAACAAACATGCAACAATTATTTAGGGATTTAGAAAATTATTCCTAAAATAATTTCAAAAATCTTTGAAAATCCCCAAAAAAAATCCGAAAATGACGCAAGTGAATTAGGAGAATATAATTCGTAAAAACGTAATTAAACGTAATCAAAAGAAAAAGGGAATAAGATTAACCTGTTCAACCATCTTATGTTGAAGAACTTTATCACGATTAAGAATTTTAATGGCGACAAAATCACCATTTTCAACATTTTTAGCAAATTTAACTTTAGCAAAATTTCCTTCACCCAATGTTTTCCCTAATTCATACTTCCCTACTCTTGTCCTCGTTCCCGGCGTTCTTGTACTCATTTTTCCCGACGCCATTTCAACACTTTTTTCTTTAGAATTTATTTATTTATCTATCAATTTACTTATTTATTTATCCTGGATTTTATTTTGTTTTAAAGGCGGTGATGAATAAAGAAAAATAAAAGAAGAGCAAATAAATAAATAAATAAATAGGAGGAAGAAGAGGAAAAAAGAAAAGGATTAAAAAAGATTGAGATGATGATGAGAATGAATGAATGAATGATAAGGGTAAAATGAAAGCCAGAAACTCGTACAGTACGCGGGTCTAGGTGGGACCCGGTTTAATAAAACAGGTGGGCCCTTTAGGATTTTCAGTCAGTAAAGGGCCTTTTGTTGGGCCCACAACCCATATGTTTTCGTACATTATAAGAGTGAGGAGTGTAGTACATAATTATATGTATATATGGTGGTTAATTGACGACATCCACGTTTATGTTTTGTGTAGTAGTCCAAATCTTGTAGACTTCTACTACCTCCGTTCCAATATAGTCGTAACATACAAAATTTAAGCATTATTCACTTATCTCCCTTAATTTGTGATTATCAAATAATCTATAAGTTAAAACATAGTCAAGTGAAATCTTGTTTGATTCGTCTCAACGTAAAGATTATTAATATCAAATTTTATTAATATCAAATTTTTATAATTTCATATTATACATAATTATAGATATTAAGGATTGAATTAGTGCATTGGACTGCGTGAAAAAGGTAAATGTTGCAAGTATTTTGGAACGGAGGTAGTATTTATTTACTTTATTTTATTTCGAAACGTGATCTGAGAGACTGTCTATAGTAAGAATTTGTGATTTTATTTAATCCATATACATTCTATTTATATTTATCTTATCTTTAAGGGTCACGTTTGTATGTGATAAGATGTAGACTTGCGGAGTTAGCTTCAGTCGAACTCGTGGGTATGAGTTGTTGCCGTCCTTTCCTCTCCAGATCTTGGTTATAGTTTTCTATGGGCAGGGCTGACCCTAGATATTTTGGGGCCCTGGGCGAAATAACATATTGGGGCCTTTTCTCATTGTAATTTATCACCTTTATGGACCCTTCTACAACCATTAACTTTGTTTTTTTGACATGACGCCCTGGGCAACGACCCCTCTTGCCCACCCCTAAGGCCGGCCCTGTCTATGGGCGAGATACATTGGGTATCATTATGAATTTATGATGATGATATTGTATGGAAAAATACCACTATTATTTTTAATATAATAGAACAGAGGAAGAAAGTAGATTATAGAGGACTTCTATTTGATCAATTTAAATTTTTAATTGAGTGTTTGGAAATGAGATAAAGTATAATTTTAGGGTTGAATATTGTTAAATTTGCCATTTTATAATAATTTTGAGTTGCATTCATCGAAATATATATTGTGTTGTCGTAGTAGAATATTTGCAGTATAAACGTATATTTTGAAGATCATAATTTTCTATTAGTGAAATACACTGAATATATATTTTGAATATATATACACTGAATATGATGATGACGACGTATATTTTGAGTTTATGCAAGATTGTGTATGTATCGTTAAAACTTCACTTGTCATTTGAACGCTAGCAGCTTATTCCTCTGTCACTATAGTGAATTTTAAGGATTTTGCTTCTCATTAAATAGATATATATTTTCATTTAACAATAGTTGATCTCATCATGTCTCGAAAGTAGACAATAGATATAAATACATTACTAAGGTTTTTCTTTCCCTTGATTTATTATATCTTTAAGTAGAGGTGTTCAATGGGGCGGGTCGACCCAACGGGTCAAGAGTCGGGTCACATTTTAGCGGGTCATTAGCGGGTCGGGTCAATAATGGGCGGGCCGTTAACGGGTCTTGGTGTAAAGGGCCGGGTCGGATAATTATAAGTATTAATTGTGGAAAAAAATTTACCACTTTTTAAAATTTTTTTAAATGATATTATTATATACATGAGTGGATCGACCCAACGGGCGATAAAGTATAATAAAAACAGCCGGTCTTGGCCGAGACCGTCTCAAGGTGAGACGGCCCAGCCCAAGCCGCGCCTATAGGGGAGAGTAAACTGCAATATGATCAGTTTCTATCTTAACACATTCATTTTCATGGTTAAAGTGTTCAGTTTCTAATATGATCAGTTATGCTTCTAGTATGTTTCAGACTAAATGACAATTGTCCATTTATATCAATCAGTTTTAAGACTAAATGGATCAATTGTCCAATAAAGTGTATCAGCTTCATTAATAATAGCCTCAATTTAGTCAGTTATATCAAAGTGCTCATTTCGCCTCTTAAAGTATACACTTCACTTACTAAATTGCTATTTTAAAATACTCAATTGTGCTCTTAACATACTCAATTGTCCTCTTAAAAAAAATTGATGTACAATTTGTATATGATTTCACAAATAATGGTATTGAATCAAATTATATGTTTGATTTTTTGCCCCATCTTCAATTTCATTAGTACTCTTTTCAGTTATCGTGTTAACTTCATCAATTGTTGCCTTATATATTGTTTCTACTACCTTCCTTGCTTCTTCATTGTCTCCATGTAAGTGTGGAACGTCATGCATGTTGTCATCACTATATCCATCAAACCAGACGCTGTTAAGAATCAAATTGAGGCTATTATCAATGAAACTGATACACTTTATTGGACAATTGATCCATTTAGTCTTAAAACTGATTGATATAAATGGACAATTGCCATTTAGTCTTAAAACTGAACACTTTAACCATGAAAATGAATGTGTTAAGATAGGAACTGATCATATTGCAGTACTCTCCCCTATAGCGCGGCTTGGGCTGGGCCGTCTCACCTTGAGGCCGTCTCGGCCAAGTTTTGGTGTAATAAAAAAAGCTATTCTATGAACTTTTTTAAAAAGGGTCAAAGTGGGTCGAATTTAAATGGGCTTGACCCGCCCCGGCCCGTTTATCATTTGACATGACCCGTCCCGCCCCGGCCCATTTAAATTTTGCCCCGATCTGGCCCGTTGAACACCTCTAATCTTAAGTTTCCAATAAAAATAGTGATTATCTTAAAATCTCATTTACTAACTTTTCTACAATAATTGAAGAAGTAGTTCACTCATAAACTTAAGGAAGGTTCACTACTAAAACCAATTGGTGATAATAGGAGATACTCCTTGAGTATATAAAGTGATACATACTTTTTTCTTTTCCGATGTAGGACAACTCATATGTAGGTAACACATGGGCACTTCAACTGTTCAACATACACTTAGCTTCTTGTTATCAATTATAACATACTAGTATAAAAACCCGTGCATGCACGGAGTTTTTAGAATTAATACATAAATAAAATTAATGTATGTTTATAATATACATGTTAATTTGTCATTTTTTAAATTATGACATTTGATATGAAAATAATGTAACAATTTAATAATGTAATATTAGATTTGAGAGATAATGCAATTACTTATGTAAAATAAAGCAATTGTATATATAATATAAAATTGTAAAACAAATCAATAAAAAAAAAACAATATAAAGAAATCTACATTAGAGAATCACAGTTTAGAGGTTTTGTGTGAAATAACTTAAGACATCTGTTATATATAGTAGATTGTAGGGCTTTTGTGACAGAATTTTGAAATTGAGTTTTCTTAATTTAAGAAGGCAGAATTTTAAGAAAACATAACAATCCCCTAATTGGCTCTAATCAATGGAAAAGAATTATTTTCTTTCCTAATTAGGCATAAATGATATACATTAAATTCTGAATAACAATTCAATTTGTAGTAATTAATTAAAAAATTGATACTTGATTGTTAGATAATTCAAAAATTTTGACTAACCTTCCCCTTAAAAGTATTGCCTTATATCATAATTGACAATATTAGCAGAGTATAATTGACAATATTAGCAGAGTATAAATTCTATATATAAAAACTAATTGACGATCAAATGGTAAGAAATTTAAAGTTATCTTTATTAAGTAAGATTTAATGACATTTAATTGACAATATTAGCTAAATAAACATATTTTAAAAGATATTCCCAGGTCTGATATTTTTTTTTTGAATATAGATTATCATAATTAATAGAGTTTGAATCTTTTAAATTTACAGAGTATAATCTAATCTAAATCTAGAAAAATTAAACAATGTTGATTTAAATGTAGAAAGAATTCTATTATCTTATAACCAATAGGAAAATGACAAATAGCATGCATTCCCATAACATAACATTTGTCATTTCCCAAGACTTTTAATAGTATGTATGATTACAAATGTCGTTTTGAAATAGGGATTTTAATCCCTTGTTGAAATCATTTCGAAATAATAAGTTTTTGATATATCATACAAAAATGGGTTTGTATTTTATAAATATGGCGCGTGATATAATCTTATTGATTCTTCATAATTTCTTTTATTGGAATTTCATACATAGTTAAAGGATCAGAAATTTACGATTCATGTTGGATTTTCTTATGTCACTAGGGTAAGGAGTTGGATTTTTTTGTTATTAATTAGTATTTAGTATAGGTCGTCCGAGAGAATAGAGGTTTAGGTGAGCATTAGATCTAAGATATTACTCAAAAAAGTGAGACAAGATTTATAATATAATGTTAAAAAACCCTATTTTAAATGTTTAAGTTCGATTTAAGATGAAAGACGTTAAGGAGATACTATAGGGAGATATAACTTATAAGTCCCAAACAAAGAAGTTCAAAATTTAATCAAGCTTCATTCCAAAAGAAAAATTCAAGTTAGCTTGGGATAAGTGAGCCAACAACGTTGACGTGACTTTAGATGAAAATAGTATATCATGAAGCGCCCAAAATGCTGACTCGACTATTTGAATCATAGCTTTAAGTTAGTGATTATTATTACGTCTTTTTATTAGTTTTTCTAGACACCATTAACATAAATAAGAGGTTAATTTATAATCGTGAACATCTTAATTTTTTCGATTTAATTTGAAATTTACCTTTTATCGTTATAATCAGGGGCGAAACTTAGTTGGTGCGGGTAGAGGCTTCGCCCCTCTGAGATTTTCGTTAAATTTTTTAATACACAATCGTTTTTTACATTTTTTTAAATTTCATGCCAACAAATAAAAGCAACTGAAATAAAATTTAAAAAATAAATCTTATAAGTTATAATGGAGTATCAAATTAGAATTGAAATTATCATTTAAAAACCGAAAAAAACGAAGAAAAAAAAAGCGATTAGGAGAAATAGACAAAATCAAAAATTAAGCTTATCATCCACAATTGAATGTTAGTTTCAATACATGAATATTTGAATCAGTGAAAACTCATAACAATAAAACAATTAATTATGAAGATAGTTTAGTAATATACATTTAGAGACAAATGACAAAGACATTATATAATGTCAATGAGATTATAGAAATTTGAATGTGCTAAAAGAGTGTCGAACTTTACTTTAATTCAAAATTCACGTAATAATTTTATGTTGTACGTATTGATTCGCTATATATTTGTTGAATTCAAATTTTTTTTATTAACTCTGCCCTCAAAAATTTTATTTAAGTTTTGCTACTGTTATAGTAAACCCTAAATTTCCCATTAGTGATACAATTGCACTTCCTTTTATTCAAGACTTCAATTCTTTTCCTTCATTATATTATTTATTAGGATGGACAGGATTAGAAATCAGGAGTTTAGGGAGAAGTTAGGGGTTGCACCTCTTTCTACAAAGATGCGGGAGAACATGCTCAGATGGTTTGGGCATGTGCAGAGAAGCACCCATGACGCTCCAGTGAGAAGGGTTGAATACATCATAGTGGAGGGCAAGAGAAGACGGGGAAGACCTAAGAGGACGTGGGAGGAGCAGATTAACAGCGACCTGCTCGAACTACACCTCTCTAAGGACCTGACTAGGGATAGAGCCACATGGCGGCGCCTTATTCACATCCTAGATTACTAGACTTGTTTGTTACTGTTTTGTGTCTTTCGTCGTCGCTTTTCACTGCCTCTTTTACCTGTATCGTTTATAAATTTATAAATGCTCCTTATGTTTGGCTAACGTGGGTGTAAGATGCAAGTTTCATTTTTTTTTTTTTTTGCAGGTCTCATCCCCAGTACTGTGTATTCTATATAATATTCACCATTTTTTTATTAACCCCCTTGATTACCCTAATTGGACACATTAGTATTTAATATAGTATCAAATTACGTTTAAAATCTCAATTAAGGGTTATAAATTACAAAATTAGTCAAAATGCAATAATTAATTCATTAAAATTTAAAAAGCTATGCAACAGAAAATAATAGATGTTGGATGCCCGAGTATATCACCATTATTAGAGAAGCTTCATACATTATTGAAACATTAATTGATTGGGAGATGGTATATTTATTTAATATAGTACTAGTATTATACCCGTGCTATGCACGGATTTTGTTAAAAATACTTTTTTTAATGTTAGCAATAATATTATTGTGTTCTGGTTTAATTGTACATCCATATGGTTATGTTAAAAACTTTTAATTAAAATAAAATATTAGTATTAATATCCATATTGAATTATTATTATTATTATTCTTATTATTATTATTATTATTATTATTATTATTATTATTATTATTATTATTATTATTATTATTTTTATTATTATTATTATTATTTTTGGAAAGAGAAGAAATTTTCATTACTCAAAATATTAGTATTAATATCCATATTAAATTATTATTATTATTATTATTATTATTATTATTATTATTATTATTATTGCTTGCTTTTTATCTTACTCTATGCTTAGATTTCATTTCATATAAGTTACATAAAATGAAGAGTTTCATTCTATTATTGTATTAACCACATAATTCCCCATCTTCCTAAATTGATTTTATTGGATAGAAGGCAAATAAATTAATCATGAAGGATAAATTGACAAATGGCAAAACAATTAAAATGTGATTCATAAGGTGATGACATTTGGCACAATTGAATTACACATTGACAAATGGCAAAGATGTTTATCAATTAGTATATTGTATGATGTACCGATGTACGTCTAGTGACTTTTGTTATAAATATATTTATTGTGAAAACTAAATAAATAAATAAATAAAATGAATAATTTATAATAAATTAAACAAATGTATCAATGAAATAATAATACAAATTATTAGTTATTACAAATGAAAATATAAAAAGTATAGATTATAAAAAAATGAATAAATTGTGAATTACAGTCTTAAAGTTTATCATTTTTGCAAATTACAGCCTTAATTTTTATTTTTTACGAATTACAACCACCAAAGTATCACAGTTTAATTTACAAGTTCAAGCCAAAACACATAATTCCGACTATTTTCATGGTCAGAATTTTAGGTTAAGTGGTCGAAATTTGTGTTTTTGGCTTAAACTTGTAAACTTTGATACTTTGATGGATGTAATTCATAAAAGCTAAACATTAAGGTTATAATTCGCAAAAATAATAAACTTTAAAGCTGTAATTCGCAAATTATTCTTAAAAAAATATAACTAATTCTAGGGGACGCACCTAAAAAATTAGTCTCATTGATTATTGACAAGCATGGAGCTTGTCTAGACAGTCTACCAATGTTGTTTCTTTTAAATTTATCTCTGACGTACCATCTAATCAAATTTATTAAATAATTATTTCGGTGTTTTCAATTAATTAATAATCATAGTTGTACGAACTATTTACTTTTATTTCTAAATGATGTTTAAAAAAATTATATTATTTTATATTCAAAAAAAATTATATTATTTTTATTCTATAATTTTAGTCATATACTCATATCTAACCTATACTTTAACATATTTTTGACAAAATTGTCTTACATTTTTATAATATTTCAATATTTTGTTATTATGGTCTCTATATGTTCCCAACTTACAATTAAAATCAATATAAAAAACCTAATTCACAAAGAATAATATACTTCATATTTATTTATTTTTACACAAATAATTGTATGTAGCTACCTCACTTGTAGGACAAAATAATTTTATATTTGCCGAATTCAAGTCTTAAAGCATCCATTTTAAGATTTAAAAAGCCAAATTGAACCCTTAAACTCCTACTCTAAGTCTCAATCTTCCTTCACTAGAGGTTTAATTTAATTTTTTTAGCTATTTATTTCAACCCAAACACTTATTCCACCACTTAAAATGTCAATTCTAACTTTTAAAACCCTATTCGAACCCTTAATTTTATATTTTACATACCTAATTTGACAAAAAAATATTCATTTCAAGACTTAAAATGCCTATTCCAATTATTTAAAGTTTATTAAATTCAAGACTTAAAATACCCATTTCATAGTTCAAAATATCCAATTCAAGTTTTAAAATGACAACCTCAAAACTATAGGCTAGTAGTGGTATATATGTGTCTGTTTCACAGAAGATTTACTGTTATTTTTATTTTACTTTATTTATGTGGTTTCAATATATTTCTCACTAACAATTAAAATCAATATAAATGAAACGTAAAGGAATTATACTGTTTCAACTTGCAAGTAAAAATTGAATTTTATCTTAAATGATAATATTAGAGGGAATATCTTATTAATAACAAAAACTCTCTTGTGAAATCGCCTTATTCGTGTGATAGAATTAAGAAACTTAGTTTGTATGGATTGGAAGAAGATGAAATATTGGAGAAGAAAGAAAACAAACTGTACAATGTTATTATTAGAGTGTTTATGAATACAATGGAGAGCCCTTTATATAAGGGTCTAATATAACAAAATTAAACTAACTAACCATGGTAAGATTAATAATAACTCACCAATAGTTATGATTAAAAACAAAAAACTGAAATGATAATATAAAGTAGTAGATAAGTAAATTAGCGGATGTCAGGACCATGTTTAACATCCTCAACATCCCCCCTCAAGCTTGGGGTGAGGGTAGTCATACCAAGCTTGGAGATCAGCTGCTTTAACTGTTGCGAAGGTATGATTTTCGTTAGAACGTCGGCCAATTGTTCATTAGTTGGAATATACCGAAGCTCAAGTAAACCTTCAAGGACCTTCTCACGTGTAAAGTGGCAGTCAATGGCGATATGTTTGGTACGGTGGTGTAGGACGGGGTTCTTGGCCATTTGTAATGCAGATTTGTTATCACACTCAAGAGTTACTGGCTTTAAGTTGTCAACGCCAAATTCTTCAAGCAACCGGACAACCCATGTTATTTCTGAAGCGACGGCTGCCATAGCGCGATATTCCGCTTCAGATGAGGACTTTGAGACGGTACATTGTTTCTTGGACTTCCAGCTGATAGGAGAATTACCAAAAAGTATAACATAGCCAGTAACCGAGCGACGGGTGTCTAAACACGCACCCCAATCAGAATCACAGAATGCCCGGAGCTTTAGTGTGTCGCTTCCCTTGAGCAGAATTCCTTGACCGGATGTAGCAGCAACATAGTTCAAGGTATGGGTTAAGGCCTGGAAGTGGTTTTGTGTGGGATTTTGCATAAATTGGCTTAGAGCTTGAATGGAAAAGGAAAGATCAGGTCGGGTATTAGTTAAGAAGTTTAGCTTGCCAATGAGGGAGCGATAGAGGGTGGGGTTGGAAAAAAGAGGAGAGTCATTAGATTGAAGCTTGAGGTGGAGAGGTAGGGGTGTGACTACTGCTTTAAATGACTCCAAACCAGAATCATGAAGCAGGTCATGTGTAAATTTGCGTTGGCTTAGAACAAGGCCATCATCAGTGTAGGTGACTTCAAAGCCAAGAAAATAATTGAGTTTCCCTAAATCTTTAATTCCAAAGATTTTATGTAGGTGAGCTTTAGTAGATTGTATGATAGATATATTGTCCCCAGTGATGATAATATCATCAACATAAACGGCCAAAATGGTGATTGAAGTATCTGTTCGCTTTGTAAAAAGCGAGTAATCATTCTTTGATTGCACATACCCTTGATTGTAGAGTTCAGTGGTGAGCTTAGAAAACCATTGTCTTGAAGCTTGCTTGAGTCCATAAAGAGACTTTTTGAGCTTACAAACCAAATGTGGAGGGCAAGTTAAACCATCTGGTATATGCATATAGACGTCCTCATGAAGATCGCCATGAAGAAAGGCGTTATTGACGTCGAGTTGAAATAAAGGCCATTGTCGACTAACGGCCAAAGCAATCAGACAGCGAACGGTAGTGAAGCGAACGACAGGCGAAAATGTCTCTTGGAAATCGACACCATGTTTTTGATGAAACCCTTTGGCAACGAGTCGTGCTTTGTATCTCTCCAAACTCCCATCAGAACGAAGCTTGACTTTGTACACCCATTTAGAGCCAATAGCTTTTTTACCATTTGGTAAAGGAACTAAATCCCATGTATGATTATTCTCCAAAGCTTTAAGTTCCTTTTGCATTGCAGATTGCCAAACTTCATGTTGTGCAGCATCCTTGTATGTCTTGGGTTCAAACCACTGAGACTGCTTAACCAAGAACACTTGAGAAACATTAGGTAAAGACTGAAAGGAAACAAGATTACAAATATAATCAGATAAATGAGGAGGTGGTCTTAAGGATCGTGTGGTTCTTCTGGGCAGTGTGTGTTCGTTTGAAGGAATAGGAGTGTGGGAATACAAGTGTGGTGGAGTATGAGTATGTGATATATTATCAGGAAGGGTAGGTGAATTAGTTTGGAGTAAGTCATGTGAAGAGAGAGGAGTGGAAATAATGTCTGTAGCATGTGATGATGGGTCAGTGTTAAAGACTTGGGTATTGTGCAATGGTAATAATGTATCACACATGTCATTAGGAATAGATGTAGTGGGAATAAGGCTTTGGGACATGTCAGAAGATAGAGTAGGAATATCATTATTATCAATATGTTGTGTTTTGTCATTATCAAGTATTATGTTGGAAAAATCAAAAGTGGGATGGTGTTGGGTGGCGTGTGAAGGTAAAAAACTTGGTGAATTAAGTTGAGTGTCGTGTGTGTGTAACGTGCTGTCAGTATTTGGTACATGTTGCCGTGTATAGGGAAGGTCATAGGCATATGGAGGGTCAGTAGGTAAAGTACATGAGGGTAAATAAAAGGTGGAAAAAGGTGTAGCAGTAGACTGCTTTTGATGAAATGGGTAGTGCTTTTCATGAAATACAATGTCACGGGTAATAATAAATTTTTTTGTGATAAGATCATATACCTTGTAAGCTTTTTGAGCAAAAGGGTAACCTAAAAAGACACACGGATTAGCTCGTGCGGCGAATTTTGATCGGCCATGTTTAAGAGTGGACACATAGCAAAGACATCCAAAAGCACGTAAATGGTCAGTAGCCGGTGCTTTGCCAAAAAATTTTTGATACGGGGAAATATTATTTAAACAAGTAAGAGGTAAACGATTAATAATGTAAGCAGCACACATAACACATTCACCCCAAAAAGTTTGAGGAACATTAGACTGAAAAAATAAAGCCCGAGCTATTTCTAAAAGATGCTTATGCTTACGTTCCACCACTCCATTTTGTTGGGGAGTGGCTCGACAACTTTTTTGATGTTCGATACCAAATTCACGAAACAAAGTGAACAAGCGACCTTCGCACAATTCCTTGGCATTATCAGTTCGTACACTTTTAACACACGCATTAAATTGGTTCTTTATAAACGTAAAAAAATGAGCAATCATATCAACACAATCAGATTTATTTTTTAACAAATACAACCAAGTTAGACGACTATAATCATCCACAATTGTTAGAAAAAAACTACAACCATGATGTGTTTTATGAGAGTAAGGACCCCAAATGTCGATATGAAGAAGATCAAAAATATGACTAGTCTTTATGCAGCTATCATGAAAAGGAAGTCGAGTTTGTCGTGAAGCAGGGCAAATGGTACAAATCAATGAGTCTTGAATGCTTTTAGTATCAATATCTGGAAAAATGGCTTTAAGTTTTGAGAAAGGTGCATGACCTAATCTC
The DNA here is from genome assembly GCA_019776075.1 of Amaranthus palmeri. Taxonomy (NCBI): domain Eukaryota; kingdom Viridiplantae; phylum Streptophyta; class Magnoliopsida; order Caryophyllales; family Amaranthaceae; genus Amaranthus; species Amaranthus palmeri. The sequence continues at coordinate 656,031 of JAAKBH010000044.1, forward strand.
AAATGCCATAGCTTTGCATACTCTATCATAGTCTTGGAAGACACTAGTGTAGTGGAGGAGGTACACGCATGATTCTTGGAGCTATCAAAAGATTTTTGGACCATTGTGTAATATAAGCCTTGGTTATTGTCACCAAGATGCAAACAAATTTTCTTTAAAGGATCCTGTAGAAAACAAGATTGTTGAGAAAAAATGATAGTGACATGCATATCAAGACAAATTTTATATACAGAGATAAGGTTAAAATGAAAGGTAGGTACAAAAAGCACATTTTTTAGCAAAATTCCAGCACATAATTCAACATCTCCCTGTTTAATGACTCCATGCTTAGTACCATCTGGAGTTGTTATTTTATGATGAATTGGGGAAATATCTTTAATATTCATGAAAAGAGTTAAGTCATTGCAAATATGATCAGTTGAACCACTGTCAACAATCCATTGATTGTTAGTAAAATTAGTAGATAGGGAAAAAGAACCTGCAAGATGTGAAGAACTTTCGGTCACAGCAGGAACAATAGAACCTGTGGAGGGTTCGGTTTTGTCAAGTAGTGAAATCAGATTAGTATATTGCTCAGGTGTTAATCCTAAAGGAGTACTAGGGCTATGGGCATCTGCATTGTCTTCATTATGAGCAAGGGCAACAAATCTTTTGTTGGGAGTGGATTTGGATTTTTGGGGATAACCATGTAGCTTGAAACACCTAGAAATACTGTGTCCCGCAATTTTACAGTGATCACAGAAATAATTTGGTTGACGGCTATTATTAATACTCTTGCCAAGATGATGAGACTTCCATTTATCACTAGCAAATGCCATAGGTTCCACAGGAAGTTGAGGTTTGCTGAGGTCTTTATGACTTTCTTCTTGAAGGAGCATACGGTAAACTTCACTTATATCAGGAAGCTCTTTATTCATGAGAAGACTAGTGCGAACTTGGTTAAATTGAGGGTCTAATTTCATCAAGAAGGTCATTACCCGCTGATCTTGTTGAATCTTGGTGAAATTTGTTGTGGGGTTGCAAGTACAAATAGGTAAGGGTCGAAGATCATCGATTTCGTCCCATAAAGATTTAACTCTAGTGAAGTATTCTGCAACACTCATATTGGGTTCTTGACAAGTATTGAGAAGCTGTTCTTGTAGCCGATACATTTGAGAAGAAGATGGGTTACCATAGCGAGCCTCGAGATCATTCCAAATAGCACTAGCACTTTTAGAATACATGATACTTTTTGCAATATGTCTTTCCAAAGACGAGATTATCCAACCGGTCACCATGTTATTGCAACGTTTCCATGCCCGTTCGTCGGAAGAACCAGCAATGGGTTGGGGTAAACTACCATCAACAAATGCAATTTTATTTTTAGCATCAAGGCTAATGATCATGGACCTCTTCCAATCACTAAAAGAAGTCCCATCAAACACAACCGAAACCAATTTGACGCTAGCGGAATCCGAAGGGTGTAAATAATAAACACTACTTGGATCTTGGGTGGGATCAATGGCCGGTTTGGTAGAAGTAGAACTTGCAGTGGGTTCTTGAGTGGGACGTTCCATTGGAATGAATAAAGGAAAGAAATGGCAGTGGGTTCTTGAGGGAATAAAGCAATTCTTGGTAAACTAAAAAAAATGAAAGAAAAAATCTAGGGAAAGATACCTGCTCTTGATACCATGATAGAATTAAGAAACTTAGTTTGTATGGATTGGAAGAAGATGAAATATTGGAGAAGAAAGAAAACAAACTGTACAATGTTATTATTAGAGTGTTTATGAATACAATGGAGAGCCCTTTATATAAGGGTCTAATATAACAAAATTAAACTAACTAACCATGGTAAGATTAATAATAACTCACCAATAGTTATGATTAAAAACAGAAAACTGAAATGATAATATAAAGTAGTAGATAAGTAAATTAGCGGATGTCAGGACCATGTTTAACATCCTCAACATCGTGCAACCAGCTCAGATCCAATAAGTTTTTTAGAATATTCTGACACACTAATTTTAAGACTTAAAATGATAATTTCAACACTTTAAATCCAATTTTAAGACTTAAAAGGTCAATTTTCAAAGTTGAAATATTTGAGTCATCCTACTTTAAAGTTGATTAATGTTTGAATCATCCTACTTTGTTGAAATGAGAATTTTGAGTCTAGCTAATTGGTTTTTTAAGACTTAAAATTGGTTTTTAAAGTATTGAAATTGAACTTTTAAGTGTTGAAATATCAAAATTTCATGATTTAAAATGTCAATTTTAAATCCTTGAAATTGTTTTTTTAAGTCTTCAAATTGGTCTTTTAACTCTTAAATTGACATTTTAATGGGTAAAATTGGTTAAAAAATACATAATTGGATCGGCCACATAAGACGCATCTTACAACTTACAAGTGAGACGGTCTCACCCAATTTTTTGTGTATTAATAATAGAGGGAATAGTGTATTAATAATAGAGGGAATATGTTATTAATAATAGTGGGAATATGTTATTAATAAATTTAGCAATATATACTCTCACCAAGTAAATAAATAACATATTTAAATTTCTTTTCTTGGTGAAAATAATGAATTTTAAAATGGACATTCTCTATCTTTCTTATGATTTGTCTTATTTGGAAATCTGCACAATTTGTCAATCATTTATAACGTATGTTTTATTCTTAAGTCATAAGTTAAATCACTCTCAAGTTAGATTTATTTGAATCATCTTAATGACAATTTTATTAGATTTTTACTTATACATGATTAGAGATCGGCAAACCTACAATCCAAAATAAGACAAATAATAAGAGGGAGTATAAAGTAATAACATGTCCATTATTCTCAATTCTCACCAAGAAAAGAAATTATAAATATATCCATCACAAGTACGAATCAAAATACTTCATTTGATATTCTATTATGTTAGGTAGCAATTAATTTATTTGAATTATAACTTTAATTCTTTATTTTCCAAAGAGATTCTTGAGTTTGAATAGCAAAAACCAACAAAAAATTTCTTATTTATTAGTGGTATATATTGTTTATTCATGCTATTTTATTTGTTTTATATTATTCGATACCTTTTGATTATGCGCATAGATGGATAGAAGAATTTTAAATATGATTTTTCTTGAATATTATAAAAGTAACAAAGTTAAACTATATTCATGTGAACTTTTATTAGAATCGTCTCGATATATGAATTTTAATATATAATTTTTATATTTTTTATAAAATATATTTAATAGATATATTAAAGCTCAAATAGCGTGCCTTTGATTAATTGAATTTAGGGTTAAAATACAATATAAGAAATTCGTTATTTTAATTCAAGATAATGTAAAAACAATGCAATTATTCGATCAATTACTCCAAGAGTTGTAAAAGTTCATTTATGTAGGCTACGTACTTCCCAGTCTTTGGCCTAGTTGTGTAAATAAGGTCAAGGTGTATTAAGGAGCCAAGTCGACTTTCAGGTGACAAATAATTAGCTGACTCGGCTTTTTATCGTTGCCAAATGTTAAAAAACTTGAATATATATAGGGTAACTCGACTTTAAGACTCTCTAAAAAAATTGACTTGACTTTTCTTTCTGCCTATAAAATTTTAACTTTTTCTTTTTTGGAAAAATTATTTCTAAAAAGCCAACCTTTTGTCTATCTGCAAATAAAGGGTCAACGTAACATTTATTCTATAAAAAGACAACCTTTGTCTCATTTTTAGCAAATAAAGAGTCAACGTGTTATTTTTTTAATAAATTTAGAGTTGAAAATTTACCTGTTATCCCTTTATTTGCAAAAATGAGACAAAGATTGTCATTTTATTGAATAAATAAAATATTGACTCTTTATTTGCAGATGGCCAAAAAATTAGCTTTTTACAAACTATTTTTCCTTTTTTTTCTCAATTGTCCCTTTTTGACTTCAATTGGTTAATCAAGCTTCATGAACAACTAATTTTTAGCTTAGATTCTATACTCCCAAATGAATGGGCCACCAAAATATCAAGGCATATATAACAAAAACATTTTTTCATAAAATAGGTAAAAAATTTCTAATTAGTAAATATATTATCCCTCCATAAAGAAGTAATTTTTTGTTAAAATATTTTTTATCAAAATGGGTCAATTGATGAAATGGACTAAAACGTCTCATATAAATGTATGTGTATTGTGTACTTATCTAGCTATTTCAACAATTTTGGCATATGTTAGTTCCTACGCTTTTTAAGTTTGTTTTCTTGTATAATTTAGTAAATTTTTTCGTGTTATATTGAAAATAATACCCCGTTCCTTCTGAAAAATACTCGCAAAATTTTTATTATTGACATTATTCATCGTTTAAGCTTATTTTATTGCGACTATTGTGTAAGAGAAAATATACTCAAGTGAAATCTTGTTTGAATCGACTAATCGGATACTTTCATAATATCATATTTTAAAAGAAAACATTAAATTGCAAAAAGTCAAATATAGTGAAAGTGTGAAACAGAAAAAGTATTTTCCTACACATATATCACGATCAGTTACAAGTATTTAAGAACGAAGTTAATAATTAAGTGAGAATAGACACCAAAATTAGGAGGATTGATGCGTCAATTAAAAGAGACGTATAGAATTGAAACTGAAATTGAATAATTGAAAATGTCCAAATCTTTACAGTCGCTTTACAGAATGAATATACTTCTACTTCCTAAGAGATTAGTGGGCCTACCTTTGCATGCTGACCAGATGCAGTCTCCTCAATCTTCACATTAATTAATTTTTTTCCTCTATTTTATATTTTGCATTAATTATCTATATATTAAAATATTGAATTATTTTCCTTTAGATTTTTATTTCACATTAAATATCAATCTTAAATTTTGATTATTTTTCATGTATTATTTTTTGGAGCGTTGCTGCTGCTATTGTTATTGTTGTTGTTGTTGTTGTTGTTATTGTTGTTGTTGGTTACTGTAAAAAAATGACGAAAAAGAATAGCGATGATTAGAAAAGTGGTACATGCTAAAAATGACCAGTTAAGATGGAAAGAGAATTTAATTTGTAAATGAGATTAAAAGAATGAAAATAAGACTATTGACTAACAAGAGAAAGGTACAAAATCAGTTAATCAAATGAAAATAAAAAGTAATACGATAGAGAGAACATTAACTTTAGATGGTGAATGTAGTCAATTGGTGAACCACCTTAAATCTCTAAGTGATTGTTTCATTAGTGCACCTTTAAGCCATGAACACAATCTTTCTTTCAGCTATTTACCTGAGAGACCGTCTTTCTGAAAGACGTCTTTCAGGCCCAACCCATTAAAGTTTAATATTTACTTGTACTCTACATTTTCCTTTATAGACTAGTTCAATTAGAGATGGTCTTTCAAAAAGACCGTCTCTCACAAAAATTTGTGTATTTCTTATGCACCTTTAGCCACCGCTTTTGCCCTTGTTACACCAGCCTCATTGAGAGTAGTTGACTACAACTTAGAAGTCTCAGCAAGATGATAGATGTAGTCTAATTAATATGGTAACATGAAATGATCGTCTTACAAGTAATAAGGATGATTTTGGTGCAAGAAATTCCCACTTAAAATCGAATTTGCCCCAAACTCTAACTATATCATTGGCAAAGTTAGTAGAGTATTAACATATTGTAACAATTATCAGCTTAAATTTAAGTTTGATTTGATATTTACGAAAAACTTTGATTGACCACTAAGCAAATGGTGAAGAAAGCCAATTTAGAGAAATTCCGAGCTAACCTTTGTTCACGCAAGCGCCTTGATCATGCTTGATCGTGCATGATTTTTGTCAAACAATTGCATTTTTGGTTGAGGTTTTAAAATACGTTGTATATTCTATCGCCGTGTATATTGAAATTTTCAAATGAACATATATTAAAAAAAATAATGTATTGAGTTATTGGTCCAGATTAATTTGGACCCAAGAAGAGAAACATGGGCTTACTTGATCTGGACCGTCTAGATACTTGTAGAGTACAATAGTCATTGTGTGGATATGGGCCGGTTCAGTTCCGGATGTGAAGTCCAAAACGAACTTCAGCTTTTGGGTAATCACAAATTCTTTTGAGAGACGGTCTCTTTGAAAGACAATTTCTAATTGGGTTGGTCCATTAGAGGAAATGTAGAATAAATATAGGCAATAAAATTTAATAGATTGAGCCTGAGAGACGTTTCTCAGAAAGATAGTCTCTCAGAAGACTGCAATCCAATATATAATTTCAGTCTTAAAGTTATATTATTTATAATCTTAAAGTAATAACACAGAATTATAAAGGGATTAGTTTTAACTTTGAGCTAGATCGTCTCTTGGTAAAACGACCTCAAAGCATCAATTTCATATGCTGATAATTTGTATTAACAGACTATTAAGCCTAAGTATGAGAGCCTTCTCACAATGAAACCTTTTTCTTACGAGAATTTATTCAACTTTTACGTGATCAATCTTAAAGTGATCAATTATAACCTTAAAGGCTTAAAGTTATCACATGTACTATTTTAAAGTATGAAAAAGTATAGTCTTAAAATGATTATTATTTTTAAAATATTAAATTGATTATTTACAATTTTAAATTGATGAATTTACATTTGTGTTGACTATAAAATCAAATCTTCATAATTCTCTATTGATAATAACATTTACTTTTGATAAATGTCATTATCAATAATAAATAATCAATTTTTAGTCTATGTTTACATATTAGAAATGAGGCATCTATATTTTCAAAAAAAAATAAAAAAAAAAGGCATCTATTTGGAAATTTTGAAATTCGAGGGCTAGACGTATGGAAATTGAAGACTCAATGAAAACGATATAATAAGGAATCACATTCATTCACTTTCCATGGAAATTTATAATAATATTGAACATTATGCTATTATCCATGTGTTACATGGTGATGATAGTTTCGTTTTATAGAGGTGAGGACGCTTCCAGTATTTTGTACAAGGTAAAGTTTAGGTGAAGGCTATTTTTTTTTCTAAAAGTTGCGGATAAATCATACATGTTTTTTCAAGAAGGGAGTAAATAAAGATGCGCGCAGTCAATAAATCCCCAACTAAGACCTGCGCTTAATAGGAGTCGAACCCAAACCTTCTGCTCCACATGCAGATAGTTTCGTTTTATAATACTTGTGAAAGTTAAAAAAATAATATCATTACTTTTTAATAACGCATAACGACTAAAAAGGTTATTAAATATTTATTATTTTGTCGCTCAAAAAAAATATTTATTATTTTGAATTCTAATCAACATGGATATAAGAAACTCATTTGAATCAGTAATAATAATATAATATGATATGTAATATTCATACAAAATATAATAATAATAATAATAATAATAATAATAATAATAATAATAATAATAATAATAATAATAATAATAATAATAGTAATAGTAAAAAAAGTCATAAAAGAAAATAATGTTGGCGTAATTATTTTAGTTATATTTATTATTATTTATAGATAGCTGGATTGTAGAATATTGCTGATATACACAAATTCTTGTGTCTTTTGAGTTTTTGACCCTTGTTTGGTTCTACAATATATTCATTCATTTTTATTAGTGGTTATTGTCAAACTAGTTTAATGGTGTGTTTGGCACTTGGAATTTATGTCCAAATATTGATTTGAATCTAATCTTACGTTTGGTAAATTTTGAATTTGAAAATGTGAAATTGGATCAATTCCGTAAAATTCCGATAACAATGCAAAATCGATCAAGCATCAAAATTTACAAACTTCAAGTATATATGTGTCATTTACAACTCTTGAATTTGAATACTAAAACTAAATTTCCTACTTTTAAATGAATTATATGTTGCCGAACACTACCTTACTTCCGAGTTAGATGGACACAATTTGCTTATTCGAGTCCCCCTCCTCCCTTCCCCATCGTACTTCACACATCATGCGACCTTATATACAGCCTTTTGTTAATTTTCTTATAGTAATATCAACTATTGATTAACCATGAATAATACCCTAAGTTGGTATTATTTATCTATAATCAATCGTTGGTATTGTTATAGAAAAATTAACAATAAATTATACTCCCTCCGAATTATTTTAGATGTCTCATTTCCTTATTTGGCAAATTCATGTCAATTGTCCCATTTCCTCTGTTGTCTGTCTTTTTTTTTTTACCTAAATACCCGCACTTTTCCAATTCCCAATACCCAACTACTACCTTTACAATTAATTTAATCAATTAAAATACTCAACTAGCTATCACCTTTTTAATAGACCCCACACCACCCTTAATAACCATGAAAAACCAAATGGGACATCTAAAATGATTCGGAGGGAGTATTATTTACGGTAACTTTTCATAAAAATAATCATTCAAACAATTTTTCCAATTTGATTTATATAGTATAAAAATTCCTAACAAAACAAAATAAACACATAGACTTTGATGAAAGATTAAAAAATTGTTAATCATATTGCCAAACTAAGAGCCGCCATTTGAAAGTAAAAGATGCAATTGTCTTATCTTATAGCCCAATCAATAAAGATAATACAATATGTTATAGAAAATTAGAAATACAAAAGGATATATATGGAGTGTAATTTACAAGAGTAATTAAATCAATAAAGAGAATATGATTTACGTAATAGAAGGTCTCATGAGAGACCGTCTATAACATAGACGACTCTCTCAATAGCACAACCTAATGGCTGGCATGACTATTCGGTTACTCATTTAACAAATGGGCTGACCATATTAATCCGTCTATGCTACAGACGATCTATAGCAAGAATTTGTGATATTTAATATGTCTCTCAAATAGACTATTTCTCACTATAATTTGTGTTAATAATTATGAACGTGTAGAATCATAGAGTTCCCCTGCATGCGCAATTGTGGGCCTTTATTAGTGGGTTGTTAATTGGATTTCCAGCCCGCCGGCGCTCATAGATGTAATTATGTAAGCAGTCAGTTTTCTGAGAGACCGTCTTTCTGAGAGACGCCTTTCAGGCCCAATCTATTAAAGCTTATTACCTATATTTACTCAATATTTTTTCCTAATGAGCCAACCCAATTAGAAATGATATCTCAAAGAGACTGTCTTTCACAATAATTTGGATTAGATATATGGACTAAATAGTCTAATCATTAAAAATTAAATAGAAAAATAAGAATATAAACTTCTTATTTTAAGGTCATCTTTTTTGAGAGACAATCTCTCATAAGAGTAGATGAATTACTTACTACACATCACAAATTCTCCAAACTTTAAAACACCATTTTAAGACTTGGCTAATTTTAAGGTTTAGAAGTTGTAGTTTATATTCCAATCTTTAACCTTTATTTTCCAAATATTAAGTTCACTTTTAAAATAATTATTTTAATCGTTAAAATATTAATCAAAAGCTTGAAATTTCAACTCTAAGGTTTAAAGTGTCTACTTCAAGTTTTAACCTTCACTTATCCATAGCTCAAATTGCCTACTCCAAGACTAAAAATTAGTACTCATTGGTTTAAAGTGGTCAAGTGTCAATTCTAAGACTTAAATGTCAATTTGAAAAACTAAAATACTCATTACAAGCATTAAAATAACAACTTAAAAAATTACTTAAAAAAGTATTTTTTTTGTCAATAATAATTTCTAATTATTTATATTACGGGTTGGGTTGGGTTTGGATATGTCGCATGAGTGCTCCCGTCATACAAAAGATTTACTGATTACACAAATATTGTGACCGAATGTTAAAATGGGCTAAATAGTCCAACTAAATTAAAACTTTAATTAAGCTCTTTCTATGAACATATGCTGCTATGAGAACGCTTTCACACGAGTTCTCTTAACTACTACCTCCGTTCCATATGACTTGCAACACTTACCATTTTTGGAAGTTTCATATTACTTGCAACCTTAGTATTTTTGGCAAAAATAATGTACTTATTTTATCCTTACTTTATTTCTACCCAACTATCATCATCAATCATATATCATCCCATTAATTATTTAATATACGCAGAAGTCACAACCACTATCTACTTATAATAATTTTCTTTTATTTTTACCCCACATATCACCATCAATCATACATCATTCCTACTTTTACCATACTGATTTGACGACCCTTAAAAAACGTGTTAAACTCAATAGTGCAACTAAAATGGAACGGAGGAAGTATTTAGAAACAGCTAGTCTCTTGAGAAACTGTTTTTTGACGTATCCCAAGCTCAACCCATTAAAAAATAATGTTTACTTACTGTATTTTAATGCCTACTTACAATCCTAATGCTTACTTACCGTATTCTTAATGTCTACTTTCAATATATTAAATGACTACTTACATTATTTTTATTGCCTACTTACAATTTTAAAAATATATATGATGGATCGGTTTAATGAGATATTGTCTCTTAAAAATGTCGTCTCTCGCAATAATTTATCATGTTGAAATAAAGTGCCAAGTGGCAACCCCATCATAGATTGGTCCATAGAATTAGGCCTAGGAAGGCAGTCCCGATCAAGTGGGCTCAGAAATAAGGATCAATTCTCTCCCTACGATTCGGCTGTGGGTTCTCAAATTCTATCGAATTAATTAGTAGAAAATTCTTCCATCTATAATTGATCAAAGATTGTAACTTATAGGTGATCATTTCAAAAGTTATAAGTGATAACTATAACACTATAAAATATGCATTAAAAGTGATTATTCTATGATTATAATTAATCACTTTAAGATTATAAGTGATTATTTATAATTATAATTGATAATTTTAAGACTGTAAATATAGATTGGATTAACTCAATAGAGACAGTCTTACTGTGAGACAATGTCTTTTGAGATTTTGTAAAAATAGTAATAGCGAAAGTTTATTGGAATGGACTACATGAACCATATATCAATACATTTCATCGTCTCAATTTGTAAGTCTAAATTTTTCATATTCTTTTTCACTCATGGTCTTTAACTCATCTTCGATCTTTGTCGTCTTTTTTTTAAGAAAATAATTTTTAATAAAAATAAATAACACTATCAATTTTTGAAATTACCTAATTTTGTAAATTAAATCACAATAATGCAAACAATCTTCTTATAAGTATGGAGGTAAAACGAAACCTTATTTTTAGTATTGTAGTGTGAAATATCAAGAACTCGAAACAAAGGGAAACAAATCTAAGTTTGAACATTTTATGTTAGTTTATTTTTTATTTTTTTCATAATAGAGGAGGCTGAAAGAAGGATAATAATTAGGTGAGAATCAAACTGAAAATTTAATTTGAAGTAATAGTATTTGTTCCAACTGAGATAGATATTGACTCTAACTAGTTAATTAGGTACTTATTTAAGAGTAAAAGATGTTAAAATTGATCAAGTATAGTTGTAGGCAAGGTTTGAATGTTAATAAGAGATGCCGTCTCACAAAACTTACCAGTTCAGCTTGTTAATATTTTCACTATTATTTTAAAAGGCGTATTTATGATTTAAGACTATTTCTGTGTTTTGATTTGATTTTTTGGTCCTTGAAACTCTTCAAGTTGTATATCGGCTAATTATTATGCAAATTGATTTAATAAAAAATATACATGATATTTTGTTTCTAAATAGCAATGATAAGAAAACACTTGAATTGTTGGGTCAACCTAAAATGGTTAAATATAACCCTACTCAAAAATCAAAATAACTCGTCTTAAAAATTAAAGACTTGATTTCAAAACATTGAAAAATCTTTTGACAATTAGTCAAATGGACAGAAATTTTTTTATCTAAGAATGACATGTGGTATAAAATGATTTTTGCATTAGTACTTTGTTATATAATATAATTAATACTCTCTCTTATTGGTTTCAGTTGTCCATTTGATTTTTCAACTCTATTCATCAATCATTTTTATTATAAGCTTTGTTCTTAATTCCTAAGTTACAACATAATCATGTGAAATTTTATTTGATTCGTCTTAATGTAAATTTTATTAATATCAATTTTTTTTTGAAAGTTTTACTCAAGCACAAATATTGAATATTGAAAATGTGCATCAATTTAGCAAATGAGCCAAATACTAAATGAGACATTTAAAGTGAATAAGAGGAAGTATTAGTTTAAAAAATTGCAAACAATTGGGAATATGTCCTTTTAAAACGAATCAAAAAGTTGCTTAGTTTCTCCATTAACAAAAAAAAATAGTATTGTTTATTCAATGTTTGCTCGTCTGTAGTGAATATTTCATTTTTAGATTATTTTCTAATAATATAATATTTGTCATAAATTTGTTGTGAATAATTCAATCTTTGTCATAATTAATGTACGGCAACATACCTTATTATTACACCTATTTTTAGTAATATGATATATTGGGGGTAAATCTATAGCAAATATTATATTGTTAGAAAATAATCAAAATGTGAGATAATTCACAGAAAATAAATGGAATATTGAATTATTAATGTTATTTTTCTTTTAAAAAAGGATGAGAGTGATTGAAGATATGTAAAGATTTTCCAAATATTGTGTTTCCTGATCTTAATTATCCTTTTATCTAAAAAGCAAGTCGAAGGTTTGGGCTTGGTCACCTCAATTGCTTAAATTTGCAATTTGTTTTACACCAACTTGCTAAAGTGGCTTAGACTTTCTCATTTTTACCAAAATATTATTTAAAGTTTCATAAAAGAATCCAATATTTTTGGTACAAGAATCCAATATTATATTGTGAGGACTAGCTAGAAACCGAATTTTTTTTTGCAAAAATAAATAATTAAAATAAATAATATAGTATGATCGAATTTTCTAATTTATGTTCTCGAGCAAAGAGACTCTTTTTGGTCGCGCTCTTCTATGAGTTGTCATCATCTTTTTCTCTCCAGACCCTGTTCATAGTTTTTTATAAGCGGGATATATTGGGTAGGATGATGATGATGATAAATTTTATATGATTTATGCCTCTAGTGCATAGGTTTAAGTTGTAAAATAGGTAAATTTATTTAATTTTGATTTGTGATATTGTTAAAATTTAGTAAAAGTGATAGGTCTTTGGAGAATTTGTGATTAGCAGCTAGTTTAGAGAGACAGTCTCTTAGGCCCAAACCCAACTCATTAAAGCTTAATGTTTACTTACCGAATCCGTAATGTCTATTTACCGTATCCTTAATGCTTACTTATAATATATCCTTTGTGCCTATTTACATTGTCCTTAAAGGCCTACTTACTATTCCTTAATGTCTACTTACATTATCCTTAATGTCTATCCTATATCCTCAATGCCTACTTATACAATCTCCTTAAAGTCCACGGTGGGCGAAGCCACACCGAGGGCCGACGGAGGCCTGGCCCCCCTTGCCGAAAATGCGATCCTTTGTAATTTTGGTTTCAGCCCCCTTTACTAATGCATTATATAAGTAAAGAGTGCATAATTGTAACAAAAATTACTATATGTCAAATATATGAAGTCAAAAACACTTTTGAAAAAGGGGTAATTATAGGAAAGCTTCAACTCTATTTGTCAAATATATTTTTTTATGATTTAAGTTAATTTCAGTCTATATGATTCAAATTCTCATAGTTTAACTAGTTTTTATATAATAAATAGTATATCGACAATTCGCCCCCCCTAATTGTAAATCCTGGCTTCGCCCCTAACTAAGTCCACCAATAAGCGTGTGTCACTTATAATATCTTAAATGCCTACTTATAATATTTTTAACGTGGGCCGAAAAATTAAGGTGATCTTTTAAAAAGATCGTCACACAGAAGAGTTTGTCATTTCAATTAGATTGAAACAAATTTAATTTGTAATTGAAACCAATGCACCTTTTGCATAGGTTAGAAAAACTATATTACGATAATGCCTATGTTTTTGTCATCAAAATAAGTGGTTTTTGTTCATGGAAAAATTGCTTACAAACATCTATAACTATTACTAAAACAAAACACGGCTGACATCATCAGCTTTTAAAATCGCTTACGTGTCGCTTCCTCATTAAAACTTTTCCCTCTAAAATTTCATGATGATGTCAATATTAATTGATTATCTTTAACTTACCATTTTCTTAGTATATTATTGTTCTTATTAATTGTTTTTTCTACTTTCTAGGTCAAATCTCATTTAATGTATTTTTTGAAAACTATATACTTCATTATATTTATTTCATTTATTTCAATTATTTCAATTATTTATAAAATGCTTTCAATTTTATTTATTAAATGAATATTATTTAGTGTATTGGATAATTTGAGATGGTTAAAACATAATATACTTTGATTATGATTTTTTTTGTTATTTTTACTTTTAGTTACTTAAATGCAATGATCTATAACTAATACTAAAACAAAACACGGTTGACATCATCGACTTTTAAAATCGCTTACGTGTCGCTTCCTCATTAAAACTTTTCCCTCTAAAATTTCATGATGATGTCAATATTATTTGATTATCTTTGACTTACTATATTCTTATTTTGAGTATATTATTCTTATTAATTGTTTTTTCTACTTTCTAGGTCAAATCCCATTTAATGTAATTTTTGAAAACCATATACTTCATTATATTTCATTTATTTCAATTATTTATAAAATGCTTTCGATTTTATTTATTAAATGAATATTATTTAGTGTATTGGATAATTTGAGATGGTTAAAACATAATATACTTTTATTATGATTTTTTTTGTTATTTTTACTTTTAGTTACTTAAATGCAATGATTAATTCTAATACGATTTAGACTGTGACTATCTTTATATAAGTCACTTATATTTTTTATGAGAAAAAATTTTCTTTGTTGTTTAAACTAATAAAATAATTTTACATATTTCTATATTTGATTTTAAAGTGTGTTATTAACAGTGATAATATTTAATACCTCTATAAATTAATATAATAGTTATTTTTGATAGCAAACATTGATATGTTATTTTTTATTAAAAAAAACTCATAATTTTTTATTGTACTCAGGGTACGAACCATTTGCTCTTTTATTCAATATGAAAAAATAAAAGTATAAATATAATTATATTGCGCACAATCCAAGATATGATATGATATAATGTACGTAATATATATAAATGTTCAGAGTAAAATGAAATATAACTATAATGTACAATTTATTTTTAAAATCTGAATTTGTACTTTGAATGATATTTCTGATTTTGTTCATCTGGGTTATTTAGATTAGAGTACCAAGAATCTTAATCAGACTGAAAACAATTAAGATTTTGGTCTTGTAAATGGTGAAAGTCATCCATAAAATTCTCCCTGTTACAATTATTACTAATACTATTCCCAGAAAACCCAATTTGTGGAGACCCAATTGAAGATGAAAAAGACCCATTGTGTGCACTACAAATGGTGGAAAGAAAGTACTGGGTTTTCTTTTTCCAGATTTTTAACCCCACATTTGGCTAATTTTGAAGGTTGGGATATGTTTGTTGATTGTGATGAAGAGAGATTAATGGTGGAAAGAAATTTAGAGTTTGGACTTTGGAGAGAAATTAGGTCTTTGAAGATTAATGGTGAAAAGAAATTTAGGGTTTGGACTTTGGAGAGAAATTAGGTCTTTGAAGATTAATGGAGGATGAAGAGGATGAAGATGATGGAGAAGAAAGAGGAAGAGAGAAAGATGAAGAGGATGAAGATAATGAAGATGAAGGAGGAAGAGAGAGAAAGGGATTGGAGATGAAGAAATTAAATTAAAAAAAGAAAAAAAACTTAAAAAAAAAAGGAAAAAGAAAAAAAACTCAAAAAAAGGAGAAATCAAAAAAATGGGAAGTCAAAGGTAAAAAACCTGGTCAACGGTTATTCATAAAAAACTTTGCGGCTGTAATTTATAAAACGAGAAAACTTTGAGGCTGTAATTCACAAAAAATCCATATTTTAATTATATAGTAGTGGAAAGTAATGATTGTATTGAAATTATGAGAAAAAAAAATAATTAAATAGTACTGTGAAGTAATGATTGTAACTGAAGTATGAGAGAGAAAATAATTAAATAGTAGTGTGAAATAAAAAAAGTGGGGTTTTAAAGGGTAAAAGTGAGATGAAAACTTTCCAAAAATAGAAAGTATTCTAAAGTGGAAGAACTTTTAAAACTACCCGTTATAGTAAGGTGGAAAAACATAAAGAAACGGAGGGAGTAATGTTTTAGTCTATATATTATTAGCCATAATACTTTATTATTCATTCAATTAACTTTTACACTTTATATGTTTCATGTCATACATAATTTTTTACGCACTCAATCCTACCAAATTAAACTTAATGATTATTGAGTTTTTTTAGTTGGTAAAACAGTCGAAATAGCATCTAGTAAATAGCTTTTTAAACTAGTTAAATAACTAGCCTTTAAGCAAAATTGACTTTTGGCCTACTTTAAGAGTAAGTGTAGGAATTAGGTTTCAAGTTTGTTAATCATGGTGATTATGAGTTTTTTAATGCTTAAGAAAAAACGACAATAGTCGGGAATTATAGATAAACTAAAAAAGACGATCAATATAAAAGTTTTGGAGATTGAAGTTTTCCTTGAAAATAATGATTTGAGTACACAAAGAGCTTCATTTAAAGAGAAGGAGAAAAAACATTGTGTTGAAAAATCTGTGGACACCATAATTTGTCGATATTAATAAGGGTTTTGATGGTGTAGCCATGATGAGCGAAAGTGAAGAAAAAAATAAATCATACCTCGATACCATAATAGAGGTAGGAAAGAATAATGGTTGAAAACTTAATCCTATTACTTTTTTTTTTGAATAAAATCCTATTACTTGAGTACACCATATATATAGTATAAAGTGTAAATATAAAAAATACATCAAAATTACAAGAGAATCAATATTATCCAACTTATTAATATAGGACTATAGGAGATACAATACAACATCAATAATTATGAGAAATATATATTAATGTTCATCCTAGAGAATAATCTCCAAGGATATTTTAGCGGAAATCATTATCATTATTATCTCTAATACCAACTAATAGTCATTTGTCAAACTAACTATATATCAAACTTTCAAGGAGTTTTAAGTCGTTATTAGCCCGAGCTAATCTTGATTCTTGACCCAATAATATCACTTAGAAGTTAAAAACCTGAATTTATCTGTTTATGCAATGGTGTTAGTATTTGATCAAATATATGGAAAAACTTACACAAAAATATTATTTGCCTCAAAGAAAAAGTATTTGTTATTTGTTTAGAGGAAAGGAAAGGACGAAGTAGAAGAGAAATGAGAGTTTTCTCTCAAAATCTTCCAAACTTTATTAAAGATTATATCTTTACAAAAATCACTCATCTAATCCGACCCCTTGCTTATTCGGCATTTATTATACTCATTTATGATTACTGTTATCCCACAAAGATATTCTCCCTTGGTTTTTTCAATTTGTTTCGTTTTATTTTCTTATATAGAAATAAACTTTAACATTTTCTTTTATTTTCATCCACACATTTATACTCTAACATATAATCCATACAATTCAATACCACACTTCAAAACTAATAAGTCTAAGTCAATAGAATAGAAGGGTACTCATTACTCATTAGTTTTGCCTAAAGATATTTCCACACATGACATACTTATTGGTAAAACCTAAAAACAAATATGTTTAACAGCCACTTGTTAATTAATTGACCTCTAGAATCAACTAACATTTCATCTTTCCTCAGATACGACCATTCTTGTTAATTAATTGCGTTTTGATTATATTCTCCAAAAACAACCAACTCATCTAAAATCTCAGGATATGTTATATACTCTAATACGCCTCCTTCACACAAAAGTTTATAAGGTTAGAAGTGTGGATGCGCATAAGTGTTGAATATTCCACTATAAATGAGGCCGGGTGGTTAAAATTCGTACTCGTGACCTCTTGTCACGCAGGCTTCTGATGATGCCATGTCAAGGAACCAAGTCAACTAAAAATTTATGCTGATGGTTGATATCTCACGATATGTTATATAATAAGATTTAACTATAAAACAAATACCATTTTTGTTAAATTAGACTGGACTTATTGTGAATGTCAACACATTAACGGAAGACACGAGGTGCACACACTTTATAAGAGCCAAAGAGATATATAACATCCCAAAAGGCCAATTAAACCATATAGCAATGAAAAGAAAGGATCCAATAACTTATAATATGCACACCATCTTTTTTTTGTCGATGTAAGATAAACCATCCCAACAATTTTTTAATTAAGTAAGTTTCTGAAATCAATTTTTAAATAACTTTTTCTTTTCTCAACCTATTATGTAACTATCAATTTTGAAGCGTGAGTCTCTAGAAGTGTGATTTTTTAATAAATTTTCTTAAATCTATTTATGTTATTTTAAAACACTCATACAAAAAGGCTGGTTTGTTGGAAACCATATCACTAACAATCTTCCCTCACAAATATATCCACTTCCCAAAATAAACTTAAGCACAAGTATTATACCCAATAAACACTACCTCTTTAATTCTTTTTCTATATACTTCCTATTTTTCTATTAATAATTCTTTAAACAAGTATATAAATAAATTCCCCATCTTACATATCCAAACCAAAAATGCATCATTTCCATAAACTCATATTTATCAGTAAATTTGTGTACATCTGACCTCTTTAAACGATTTTTTTTATAATCATTTGTGTTTTTCTCTACACTATGGTCGATAAGTTTGTGTACATCTGACCTCTCAAACCCGAGAATGTTTTTGATGGGAATTAAAAGAAATGATATAGAAGAAGTTCCAAAGAGGAGGAAAATACAAAAAATTATAATTTTGTTATTATCTTCAACTTTGGTGAGTTTAATAGGAGGGGTAATATTGGCATATTGGTTTATAAAATACCATCCAAAATCTAATGAATTATGGATGGTTCCTGTTGGTTTGGTAATGTTTACTACTCCCCCTCTTGTTTGGTTAATCTCTATTGTTGCTGAGTTCTGCTGTCCTAAGGAAGAACAACAACAACTCGATGTTATTGGACTGAGTCGACTCACTTCTGACTCAGTTGATCAAGACTTGGAGAGATGATCATGATTGGGTTTGATCAGATGGTTCAGAGTGTCACTCCGTAGAAAGTGAGTATGATGATGATGATGATTGATGATCATGTGAGTGAGTTTTAATTGATTAATAGATTTAATTTAATTAATCAAAGATTTGAAATGACGGCTTCAATTCAGAGTTAATGTTTCATATTTTTTTCTTTTATCAATGTATCAATAGAAGGTCTCCTGAGAGACTGTTTATGATAAAGACGACTCTTAATAGTCCAGCCTATTGATTTTAAATTTAAAAATAAGGCTGATTAATCAGTTACTTATTTTGCAAAATGGGTTGGTCCATATTTACTCGTCTATGCTAAAAAAGATTAATAGCAAGAATTTGTGTTCTATTTATAATATCTCTTCACATCGAAATGAATAAATAAAATTCTACTTAATTATATTTAAACTTTATAGAATTTTGAAAATGGGCCTGGGCAATTTAAACAAGGGGGGAAGAAGTAGTCCACTTATAAATTCAAGAAGGTTTACTACTAAAACCAATGGGTGATAGTACGTAGGAGATACTCCTTGAGTTTATAGAGTGATGCATACTTTTCTTTTTCCCCGATGTGGGACAACTCACTGTAGGTAACACATAGCACTTCAACAAAACTTAAAATTAAAAATGAAAATAAATAATTTTTTAAAATGGGACATTAAATTAGAATTGGAGGGGATATTAAAGAATGTATTCTTTTTCTTTTAACTTGGTTTTGTATTATTTTGTGTAGAATTATTGATCAATGGGCACTGCATCTTTGGACCAGCTAATGGTATTGTAAATGTTACTTTAATTTACTGTGTAAGATCATATAATTTAGGTGAAGTTTTTAATTTTCTTTGCTATTTAAAGATTTGTATAGTCATTTTGATTTAATGAAGCTTTAATTTTTATGCCGTTAGCGGTGTTTGGCAAATGAAAATAAGAATTATAAAACTTGATACTTTATGGGTACAGCCAGTCTTCTGAGAGATCGTCTTTGTGAGAGACGTTTCTTAGGACTAATCTATTACAACTTATTGCCTATGTTTACTCTACATTTTTTCTAATGGACCAACCTAATTAGAGATGATCTCTCAAAAAGACCGTCTATCACAAAAATTTGTTAATGGGTTAATACTTAATGACATTTAAGCTCTTACTTTGTTCCGTTAGACTTTTTAGACTTTGAGTCGATTAAAGTTTCTATTGTAAATAAGCTACTGAATTAGCCTAAGGTGTGTTTGGTAGGAGGGAATTAAGGTTAGGGATTGGGAATTTGGGATAAGATTATAAAAACTACCTTGTTTGTTTGAAGGGAATGGGAATTAACAAAGGTTGGGGATTGGGACTTAAGAAGGTTAAAGTCCCACAAAAAATGTCTTGGGGGGAGCCCGGGAGGGTGGTATTTTGGGTTGAGACTTGAGTAAGGTATAAAATGTCCTTTTTGCCATTAATAAAAGTGAAGAAACACATGAGTTTTAAGGACAATTTTGTAAATGTAACCATTTTTGTCCAATTCCTTATCCTTTTTATCATTTGCCAAACAAGGACATAGGACATTTATTTTTAAAGTCTCAATTCAAGTCTCATCCTAAAGTCTTATTTCAAGTCTCATTCAAAGTCTCTTAATTCTCATTCCCTTTTGCCAAACACCCCCTAAATGTACATTTATAAATAAGATTCGGACGGTTAGGTAAAAGTGCTTATTGAACGATTTTGTTTATTTTGATATAAATAAATGATTGAGTGAGTAAACAGTGTAGTGTTTGCTAAATGTATTAGGTGAAAGTAAAAACAACTTACTGTTATAAATAAGGTAATTTTAAACTTTTAGCAGAGTATTCAAATTAGCTAGTCTTGTCTGTGTTCATACTTCCTCCCTTGAGCTTAAATAAGATTTCAGTTAACTAATATTTTTTCTTACACATTAGCTGCAATATATATAAAAAATTCTTACACGTAATATAGCAAGTATTTCAAAGCGGAGGAAAATATAACAAGCTCACACATTTTATTATTCCAAATTCCAATATCATTTAGTGGCTCTCATTCAGCGTACGGTTTGGAAGGATCGGATGTACGCAATTTTATCCTTGTTAACAATAAAAACAAAGAAATAACTTATTTTCGAAAGACCTTTGGTAACAAATCAGACACTATGTGCAACTTCACATAAATAAGTAGTGCATATGATTTAATTAGTCATTTTACTTTAATTTATTATAGTACGAAATCAATTAAATATAAATTTTAGGCTGATGAAGATAATATTCATATAATTAAATAATATATACAATGTTAATTGGAACCAATTTTTTCAACTAAACTCAACAAATTGAATGGGACGTTTGAAAAATAGATCTCATAAAATGAGGATAGGAGTAGTGTGCAGCTCTTTTGAGCACTTTAATGAATACAGCTGATATAATTGTAGGCAGTAGGCCCAAATTAATTTATTGATATTCCATATAATGATGATAAACTAAAGTTAAGTAACTAGATTCCCCAAATTAAGAAATTTATAATACTAAACAACAATATTTTATTATCTTATTATCGTAATGTTATTAAGTGACTAATAAAAAATTTAAGAAGTCAAATGTAATTTAAAGCATGAAGTGTTTAGTAAGAACTACTAATAGTCTTGAGAAACACAAATTCTTGCTATAGAACGTCTATAGTATAGACGGGTAAATGTGGGTCAACTCATTTTGCAAAATAAGAAATTGATTTGTCATCAGCTTTATTTTTAAATTTAAAATTATTAGACTAGGTTGTTAGAAGAGGTATCTTTGTTATAGACGATATCTCAGGAGACTTGGAAATTGGTGTCCAAGCCTTCCCCAGAAGAAGGCTGTACCAGTCAGCACAAAAGCTAAATACTGCCCTTTTGTCCCCAAATTATAGCCTTTTATTTATGGTCACAATCTGTTGCTGGGCTACTAATTACCCACAAACAAAAACAAATTATTAGAACAAATAGTTTTTTTATCCTTTATTTAATGAAATTAAAAAATGTCCTTAAATTTTTTTTAATTATAAAATCAACCATATTATTATTGAACTAAAATTATTAATAATAATTAAATGAAAATAAAAATATTAATTAAAAATAATAATTTTTTAAAATTGGAAAATAAACCTAATCAGACGTTTCGTGTTGAAATTTATACATGATCACTCTTTTGGCCATAACTTTTGATAGAAAAATCATATTACTGCAATGTTTGCGGCATTAGAACCTAAACTTTAAGATTTTTCCACTGATATACCGTATGCCCAATTCCGATAATTAATCAAGCATTAAATGATGATCGTTTTAAGTTGCTTGTGCTGGAATTTAATATATGCTCAATCTTTTGGGCATAACATTTTATTAAAAAATTGTATTAATAATGCAAGGTTTGCGACATTAGAAACTAGACTTCAAGAGTTTTCCAATAACATATTATATGACCAATTCCGATAATCCAATTGCGCGCGAACAGATCACGGTATGGTCGCGTATAACGCATGAACAGACTGCAATAATCGCGTAAAATGTGCAAAGTCAAAATACACGATTAGTTAAAATAAGAGGAAGTGAAAATTTTTAATTCAAATTAAGGAACTAGAAGACAACCAAATGACTCAACATATTTATTAAAATTTAAGTTTTTTTAACCACTTTTAAATTTAATTAAATTAAATTATTTAATTTATTAATTATAAATAAAGAGTTAACCTTAACACCTTCACGCAACGAAAAGCATGCTCCAGGCTCCAGGTATGTGACCTCACATTGGCAAAATGGCATGCTTTTTGGTTATTCATCTTTAGCTAATAATACTTCTACGTGTATGGTCATTATGATTTTCATTATTAAAATATTAATATTATATTAATTATTAATTATTTGCATCAAATTAATTAATATCAAGATCTTGTTCAAGATATCATGATCTACTGAAAATGGCTGTTTTGATCTTAATAATTAATTATTTTTTATATTAGTCAAGCAAGCTAAGTTAGAGTTTTGAACTAGGAAAGTCTAGCTAAATTAATGTATTGATTATATGTATATATAGTCAACTAATATAATTATGATATTGGAACTAATTTGATGGATGAATTTATAAGTATATAAAAAGAAATTATCAAAATTTAATTAAAATATAATGAAAATATTAAAATAGTGGGGTGAAATATGAAAATCGATAAATAAAACAGAAATGAGAATTTGACATTCAATGCATTATATAATTATCTTATTTTATAAACTATTTTTTTTTTTTGAATAATTATTTTATAAACTATTGATGTCTAATTACCTCTTGAAATTTAATTTATATTCTAGTTTTCATAACTTTCTCAAATTAGGTAAAACATTTGAATTTGTGTACTTGCTAATATATTTTCTGTTTAGTGATATTATCAGTAACAAATTTAAGAAGACAAATAGAATATGAATAATCAAATATGTATTTATTCATCGTTTCATCATCATCATATTCAGTGTATTTCGCTTATAGGAATTATTATTATTAGAGTTTGAGAAGGGGAGAAAAACACCAACTCATAATCATTAAAAAAAATACCGCTAAAGAGTCTTTCAACTCGAAAAAAACGCAAAAACGTAATATGAAAAAAGTGATTTTGACGACGATCGCTATAAAAATACATAACATCAAAATCAAGATGAAGTTGAATGAGAACGAATAAAGACAAAATCTTACTAAGTAGTCAAACCAATATTAATATATGTTTGGCCGTATTGAGCACAAGGGGAAGATCGTTTATCAATTGCTTTCTTTGATTATTAATTACAATGACCAATATTTCTTCCTTTCATACGTCCACAAAATGATCAAAGAAACTCTCTCTATTATTAGAAAATTAGGTTTTATTTCAATTAAAGTAAATATATAATTTTAAATAGAATTTCAAAATTAAATTTAACATAATTATTATTTTTCTCAGTATATTCTATAAAAAAATAAAATAAAAAGTATTCTGTTAAAATTAAAAGGTAATGTTAGAAGTGTAGAAAATCATAATGCGGAATTCGGTTTGGGTTTAATCTGGTGAAACTTGATTTGTATTAAATAATAATGAGAGCTACTACCTCTATTTATACATGAGATTAAGATTAAAAATAAGGAAACAAAATAACCTTAATATTCTAAATATTAAAAAAGATCTTAACTTCCTAAACACTTAAAGTATTATTATAGAATAAAATTAAAATATTCTGCATATAATTTCCTAAATATTTTATTTCCTACACTCCCCCTCAAGTTTGGTCTTGGGATCACCGAGACTGAACTTGCCAATAATATTCTTCAATGCTTTTGAGCCAATTGCCTTGATCAGAAAATCCGCTAGTTGATCTTTAGATTTTACAAAGGAAATTTTGATTATCTCTTCTGCAATTTTTCCATAATTAACTTTCAATTTTTTGAATTTAGATAAAAGGTCGAGAAATAAATTGGGCTGGTTTATTTTGTTATTTGGGTCAAAGATTGGAATTTTAGAGTGTGGTCTTAATTGAGTTTTGGGTTTAGGTTTTATGGGTAGAGTAAGATTTTTCTTTTTTCTTTGTTTTGTAAGAAGCTTTTGTAATGCAAATGAGTAGGGAATTTTCCTGAGGGAAATTGGTGGGATTGATTTTTGTGGGTCATGGAGAAGGAGGTTACAAGTTTGATTGATGGGTTTGGGTGGATTTGGTTCTTGTTCGTTTGTCCCTTCTTCTTTTGACATTTGATTTTCATTTTTTTCTTTACTCTCCATCTCGCCATTAACTTGCATACTCAATTCTTCAACGTTATTCCCCCTCGTGACCTCACGCTCGATGGTGTCGTTCTCGGGAGGTAGCGAAATTGGCCCGCATAGAGTATGAATCCAAGTCCATAATTCATGGGCAGTGTCAGTGAATGAAATAACGAGGTCAATAATGTCGGAGTTAATACATGCAAGAATCCATGACATAACCCTGGCATCATTTTGTTTCCATTGAGGGTCTTTGTTTTCTGGAGGGGCGGCAATGATATGATTGAGTAGCCACCGATTATCAATTTCAGTTTGAATTTCTTTACACCACTTGGTGTAATTTTTGAAATTTAATTTTTCAGAAATTTCTGGGTCAGTATGGATTTTTTGGTTATATGTTTGGATTCTTTGGACCATTCGTTCCAAAAACAACATTTTTTCGGGCTTGAATTTTTTTTTTTTTGGTTTGGTTTAGTTTTGGTTTTGTTTTGAATTGGTTTTTGTTTGGATCGATTTTGTCCGATTATGATCAATGATAAAATACCGATAGTTTTTCCGTCCAGGAAAACCTTACGGCGCTGATACCATGTAGAAAATCATAATGCGGAATTCGGTTTGGGTTTAATCTGGTGAATACTTGATTTGTATTAAATAATAATGAGAGCTACTACCTCTATTTATACATGAGATTAAGATTAAAAATAAGGAAACAAAATAACCTTAATATTCTAAATATTAAAAAAGATCTTAACTTCCTAAACACTTAAAGTATTATTATAGAATAAAATTAAAATATTCTGCATATAATTTCCTAAATATTTTATTTCCTACAAGAAGAATAGAAAATCTCTTAACGGACATCCATTTTTAGTCAGATTATTTGAAAGATAAGTAAAAAATTATAATATCATTGTGGCTTTATTTATTTCTTTTTGATATAACATATTATAATATTATTAAATATTAATAACATTATATACTAATTACTAATAATGCATTTACGTAAACTTTTTGTTTGATATGCATGTTCTTTTTAAGTGATATATTCATGATCTCGTGTCCAATAAAACAATCAAGTCAAAAAATTTGTTTCCATATAATTTTTAAATCCTATATTATGGTCGAAATCTAATATCTTTGGTTACAAAAATTTAACTTAAACTTTTAGTTGAATAGTATTTTAGCATAAAATTAGATTCCAACCATCAAATTACAAATTTGGCTAAGTTAATTTCTCGAAAAAATCAAACACCAAATTGTTTAATATACTAAATTTATTATTGAGCTTGTACACAAACAGGGGAAGAATTGACTGCGCAAAAACCTACAACTAATTGGTAGTAGGAGCAAGCCATCAAACTTAATTGTTAATTAATGTCTTTCTAATTCTTAAATGCGCGATCACATACTAGTTATACATGTTATTTTTCAACACAATACATATTGGACTACTCTTGTGATTGACCGTCTCTTGATGAGACTACCTCAAAATAAAAAAGCCATACTTATGATAATACACGTCACATAAAAATTTGTGATTTCTCTATTCCACTAAATTGTTATATTTGACCTTTTATGCAATCCAATGTGCTATTTTGATCACTTATATATTGAACTATACACATTTAAAAATTATAAAAAGTTAATATTAAGAAAGTATGCAATTAGCGATTCAAACAAGATCCCACATAACTATTTTTTCTTACACATTAGCCGCAATATATATATATATATATATATATATATATATATATATATATATATATATATATATATATATATATATATATATATATATATATATATATATGTATGTATATGTATATGTATGTATATATATATATATATGTATATATATATATATATATATATATATATATATATATATATATATATGTATATATATATATATATATATATATATATATATATATATATATATATATATATATATATATATATATATATATATATATATATATATATATATATATGTGTGTGTGTGTGTGTTGGAAATACTTCACATGTGAGACAAGATCCCACATCGATAAAAAAGTGGGTTGTAGACTTGCATATATACTTGGTGAGTTAATCCTCCTATAGCCATATGGTTTTAGGAAACAATGAACCTCACCAAGTGTATGTGCAAGTCAACGCTCTTAACCCGTGGGTTTGTAGGCCCGAGCCCACGGGTGTCCCGTGTCCCCACGAGTGGGCTACGGTGAAATTATGTGACGAATTGTCACGGCCTAATAATATGTATATGTATATATATGTATATGTATATATATGTATATATATATATATATGTATGTATATATATATATGTATGTATATATATATATGTATATATATATATATATATATATATAGTGCATAACAAGATCCCACATAACTATATCAAGAAAGTGTTTAAGAACGGGGAAGTATTAAAGGTCATCATTATCATCTTCATCATATCCAGTGCATCCCGCTCATAGAAAACTATGATCAGGGTCTGGGGAGGGAAGAACAACGATAAATCAAACCCATTAAGAAGAGCGTAGTCAAAGAGTCTCCGACTCGAGAAAGATGTTCCAAGAAATTGGGCAATTGTGAGGAACCCAACATATATAGTAGAATTTGGCCAAGAAATTGCTATAAAAAGACATGGGTTTCAAAATGTTCCATAAATGCAAATAGTTGAAAATGGATTGTATTTCTCTTTCAAAGATGCAGAAAAGCAGGACCCTGCAGAAAGAAGGTGGCAAACTTTGACTACCCACCCAAACTATTTTAGTTTGACTTGGATTATCAATTATTCTTCAACTATTTCACTTTCTGCAACCCCTTTAAGTTTCTAGTGCTTCCATGCTTTATTATGCAATAATTCAAATCAAATGTTTTTGGCTAAAATTGTATACATATCCATATTGGGCTCTATTATTTGCCACCATTTTTTTTATTTTATTGCGGAAACAATATGACTGATGAACTTGATTCCAAAATTACTAGGTAAAAATCAATTTCAAGCTCTTAATTAATTTTCGTTCCTAAAGTTTCTGGGAGAAAAGAAGGGAAGTCACTCACACATAAAGTAAAAATAAAAATAAAATAAAAAATATATTGTGAAATGTTAGGAGCGGAAGGAGTATTGAACTGAACTTTTAAAGATTTTAACTAACAGCGCCCAAAAAACAAATGTTGCAAAATATTTATTTTATCAGCCAGTCTGGCAGTCTCTCAGGCCCAGCCATAACATACTTCTAATTAAGCACGCCATAAGCCATAATAGGAATGGGCGAATCCGACGCGAAAGAGAAACAGAAAAAAAGATGATGTTACTATTAGAACTTCGGAGTTTAGAAGTATCTGCAGGTGAGCAGTTTCATACAAATCTGATGTCCACATGAGACATTTGAGCAATATATGCAAATCCGACTATTCGAGACTAGATAAAAAATGAAACAATACTAACCTTCTCGTGCTTGTGACAACGATAACTTACGAGGAATGCTCACACAAACATGTACAATGGCAATATTTTCGACACTCCGGCTGATTCAATGACAAACTTGCCCGTGAACTCGAATATTACAACTGGGCCGTCTGACTGGTGCGACAGCACTCTACATATTTATATGGTTTGTTTGATCTAATACTTACCGGTTTGCTATGACTCAGAATCATCACGCATCGGAAAATAAGTGCCTTGTAGGGAGGTTAAATTGTCGAGGTCATGCTTTGAAAACATCGGAAGACACCATAGTGCCTTTCGCGTACCGAAGACCTGCAAAAAGGATCGGGAGACATAACAAGGTAAGAAATTAGAAGGAATGAGGCCAGTAGCCTAAACACCAACATTAGAGCTTTTGTTCTATTTTCACCCAACTATGCTTAATGGATGAGGATGATACTTTAACATAAAAAGTATTGTAATGTATTAAAGAAATGTATCCTCCTCCGCTTGTAGCATATCGATATGTCACATGGGACGGTACCCCTAATCTTGAATCCCGGCTACAACATTTGCCAATGTTGCTCTTCCAACTATAGTTCCAACATAAGGCGGCATTGTATCGTATCGGCCGTATTGTAAAGGTTTTCATGTTTACTGAATCGGTATAAACCGCATCGAAAGGCCGGTAACTCAAAAATAATATGAATAATAACAAAGAAAAACATCAAACCTGCTCAACATTCCTTTTCCAACCCAAGTCATACTTCCATCTAGAGGGTCTTTCCTTTTTATCTCTCTTCTTCTCATAAACCTGGAATAAAATACAGAATATAAACTCAAGTTACAAACATTTATTTTTCTTGAGCAAAGTTAAAGCAAAGAGTTATTTAATGCCACGTGATGCCAATGTATCAAACAGCGATGTGATAGAAGGAATGCTTCTGTGTAAGATCTCCTTTATAATAATTGTGGCCTTTTCTATGTATAATTTTGTTTGATTAAAATTGTTTTGTATTTGATCAATTGGTACTTTGTTGAAGATGTCGTATCTCGTATGACAATCAATGAAGTTAGGTTGCGTAACTGCATCCTAACTGATCAAGACTTCGATCCCAACAAATTCCACTTCCATATAGAAGACAAGCAAGCAAAAACGTAAGCTTTGGCTTGCTGTTTTTGCTTGCTACGGGAACATGTCGAAAGTAGATAGGTACCTCAACTCCGACCTGAACAGAACTCCTAGAACATGTATTATTATAAAAACATGCTTGTTAGGCTTAAAATATGCAAATTGTTCATTCTCATTCTAGGCACATACTCTAAATTAAGATAATATTGTAAAACAAAATCTACAACAAACACTCGTCGAGTAGATGAAAACGTAATTTAACATTCTGTTACCCTAACACCTTTAAGTGACTCCCAACTAGACGGTGTTTAGGGGTGTCGGATGCACTTAACCTTACTGTTGCTAGTGATAACAATCAAGTTATTTCAGATTGACCCTTGGTAGCAGACATTATCGGCAACTTCACATAAATAAAATTTGCACATGATTTAACATTTTGAAATAGCCCATTATAATCCAAAACCAAGAACTATCGATCTTTGTAACTAAATAGGAGTATCAAACATTCAAAAATGAAATATAACACAATTAAGAGCTTTTGAAGCTCTCCTTACCTCAATAGTTGTCGTGTTGCTACCAAGCAGCGTTGCGTGCATAATAATGAAACAAAGTAGACTAAGGGCAAATGCCAAATTTAGAACTGCATTAAGTTACAACATCTGTAAGGAACACCGAAAAGATGAGAATGCTTAAAGAAATATATAATGCCGTGATCATAGTGAATAAAATTTCTTACCAAATACCAATACAATTAAAGCAAGATCCCCAGGATCAGCAGAATGTTGCTTTGCTTCTCCAAGTAATGATATAACTTTAGGAAGCAATGCAAATGTGTCCAAAACTGTTTCCAGAAAGGTATAAATCTGAACGGAAGAACAATACGAGTTAGGAGGAAGCGGGGTAGTCGTTCCTGCATACCGAAATTTGATAGCAAACCAGTAACCAGAAGCCCGTTTCAATTTTTAAATTTTCAATCATTTAACTTCTGAACAGTAAAAATTCTGTTCGGAAAGATTATAATGAGAATTTTTTTTTTTGACTATGAAGCATAAATTCTTACACGGGCTAAAAAGATCAAGAAAAGTAAGAAACTACAAGTAATAATAATAATAAATAAAAAAAAACGCATGCAAAAACAAATAAGCTCCTTAATCACATCGTATTTCCGATCCATCTATGCCTGAAGATTAGTTCACCCAAGTCCCAAGCATTACTTGTGGATCGAACAGGCGGAAGCGTAATTACATAATTAACCTTGTAATACTAAAGAGTGACAAAAAATTGTACTTTTTCGCTGATCGCAAATTACAGGGCTTTATTGAGGACTGCTGATAATGAAGGAATCCACAGTCCAAAACCTTCATGCACAATTTATACAATGGCATTGAAGATACAAAGCTGACATTAGGACGAGACGAGATAAAAGAAATGATGGGAAGACAATTCACTATAATGGTTTGCAAGTGCCATTTTTGTGAAGAGAATTGATGAAAAGGTATGATAAAAGAGGTACAAGATGACATCATAAATTTTCAGAATATACGGAAATAGCTTACAAGCTTCCGACTTCCGAGAGGCTCGTTCTCTCCTACGGAAATTATACAAAGGATCAATTGCCAACTGCAAATTTTTTTTTTTTACGAACAACCACCTTCAAATTTATTAACACGACATCGATACAGCCACTTCAACGGATTCAGTTGAGATGACCAGCTAAATGACCGTTAACTATTGTAATGACCTTTGACTTACAATAGGATTCATCACAAAAAATGTTCCATCACACATGCTCCTTATTATGAGAGGACCAAACCAAAAACCAAACCACGATTAAAAAAGTTAACCTTTATAACAAATCCAGTTAGTACATCTACCATATAAACAATTATCTTTCTGTATTCCAATTCACTTTGTGATGAAATACAACGTCCCATCATGAAAAATTAGTAACACGGGAAGAGCTCTAGGGAACTTACAAGAAATAAAAGGAAGAACTTGTAATTGCGGGCCCCAACACAATTGACCACCCACACGCAATGATGATCCATTTTTAGAACACATCTTTGGCCTGCATGCACAAAAGATCTTTATTAATTCATAAGCAAATGCAGTATTACATCAGAGGAACACGTACTAATAATAAGGTGGTGGTAAATAATTTTATCTAAAAAAGTAAGAAAATCCAAAGAAATTCTCTAAGTACATAAACTCGCTAGCTTATACAGGTCAAAGCATATGTAGACTATATCCCTAAGAACAACCCCAAATATTATCATCATCATCATACTCAATGTATCCTGCCCATAGGAATACTACGGCAAGGGTCTGGAAAGGATGCAATGCGGCAACCCATAAAGGAGTATGTGGCCAAAGAGTCTCCTGACTCGAGATTGATCCTCAGAATGATAGAGTAAACAAAACACTATGTGACAAGGTTAAACATCTTCAAGCTATTGTACGAGAACTAAGCAAAACTATCAATGAGTTCTCACAGTTGTTGAAGTAGCTTACAGACAGAACAATGGTGGCAACGTGGTGGCTTGGCATTCTGACATCGGCTACAAAATCCAACATTCGACCTTCCATTTGATACAGGCCAAGGAGATGCGAAAGCTGCTGAAGAAGTACCTTCCTCCAGATGACCATCTGACTCTGGAGCCCAATTTTGAGGAACAGAACCAGGGTCTTGAAAGACAACCATAAAGTAGCTCCATGTTAACAGTATAAGCTACAAAATGAGTAAGCTACCAACAATCAGAATAAGCAATTGAGGATGATTACAAGTGATAATATACACCAACATATAGCTGGCAGCCGGACAAAGATCTGGATTTAAGTACAAAATGTGAACAAAGTGTTCATAACAAGATCCATATATCAGTTATCAAAGTGATTTAATTAAGATCAATTTTTGTGTTTAAGTTACATGTGGATCAGAGAGTAGTCGAATGTGGAATTCAACGCAAAGAATGATTATTCATTTTTCCTAAAAATGCCAAATATCACCCCCAAAATCGACAATAAAATACTTTGCTATACACCCTTGTGGTATCAGCACAGGAAACAGAAATCATGGTATTTGAAAGCAATAAAATACTTTGCTATACACCCTTGAGCCTCAAAGCATAGCCACAAACCTGAACACAATCATTAACCATCAATGGCAAGAAAATACAAGTTGAAGTACGCCAACACAATTAACATGCCTAATAAAATCAGAATCTACAAAAGGCTTCACTTATTTCCTTCTAAAGCAAACATCATTCAGTAATGAACAAAGTAGACACTAGCCAAGTGTTCCTACTCTTTATGGGTTATCAACTAGCGCACCTTTGATAGTTTGAAATCTTTAAAATTCATATTCGAGAGTCATAAGCTTAGCATCTTAGGTAATGAACCTAGTAGGATATACTTTCCTAAAGTTGTTAAAAATGCTGAAGCTTTCTTCCAAGTTGTGACTGAAAACATAACTTTGCAATGTGGCTCCCATCATGCCACCGCTCAAGCTAGGTGTTAGCATAGTAGGTTCAAATTAAACATGATATATTAATAATTAGTAATTTGAAACTCGTCATATTGTGAAGTACAAACTTAATTGTTATAGAACTCAAATATCATGTCCGGAACGCTATCCAACTCAATGATTCTCTATTTCCCATTCTACTGTCCTTTCAACACATCAAGATAACTACCACCAATGTGGTCCAATAATAACCTACAAAATAATATTATGTTATCCACGTGTTTAACGTGGCACAACAATCTTATTGAACAAAAGAACATTTTTAAAGGCTCTAAAGTGGGAATAATTTACCCTTTTTCACTCCATCCGTCTTCAAGAATCCTTAAAAGCAAAGAAGCTATTGACCATCATGTAAAGAGCTAGTAGAGAACACATTAGTTAGGGTTCCATATCTCATCTCAGCAAGCATTAACATAATAGTTAGGGTTCCATATCTCATCTCAACAAGTAATATAGGTTAAGACAACCGCAAAACCATGTGCACTAACTAATCAATCCTTTTCATGATTGTTGTCGTGGCCGAATTTGAAACCATATTTTTTTCACTGTATTTAGCCGTATAATTCTCAAACTTGACTATATATGGCTTAGTGATCGTGGGGCTTCTATTTAAAAAGTAACTCACACTCCCATGCTAAAATTATAAGGTCACAAAATACCTAAAACGAACAAAGTGGATTACCCTATACGCCATTATGCATCTAACTTATGCCTCCTAGTGGCTTAAGCCATCATCTCTTTTGGTTAATGAACAAACTACTACTCCTAAAGCCATGTGCCACCACCACATCAACTCTAAAAGACTTTACATGACCTCTTACCAACTACAGTGCTACAAATCATGAAAAGAAGACATTGTCTTCTATTTAGAAAAATCAAAAAAGCATTTAGCTTTCTTGTATAGAAGTTCTCATTCATACATCACGTTTGTAAAAATAACTTTATCATAGCATATGGGCAAGATAATGACTTCATTATTATCTTGGTTCTTGTGTTTTTACCTCTTAAATTTATCATAGCACATGGGCAAGATAATGCCTTCATTATTATCTTGGTTCTTGTGCTTTTACCTCTCTTTTTAAATCAAGCACTTCTAAGAATCACCTATCACAATGCTATACCGTATTCACAACATAAGCAGTGGATTACGTATAAAAGGAAAAGGAAAATGCATCTTGTAAATAATGAGTCAGCAAACGGGAATATTTCTAAAAACTAATTCTGATTTTAAAACAGAATGCAGTTAGTTGAGAAGTGAGGAAATACAATGTATGAGAGAGAAACTAATTATGAGAAGAGGAATGGCATCTCGCTAAGTAGTATATATAGCTATGAAATAATGT
Organism: Amaranthus palmeri; assembly: GCA_019776075.1. NCBI lineage: Eukaryota > Viridiplantae > Streptophyta > Magnoliopsida > Caryophyllales > Amaranthaceae > Amaranthus > Amaranthus palmeri. Next base: position 690,184 of record JAAKBH010000044.1, read on the forward strand.
AATGAGCCAAGCAATTACTGAATACAAAATACTTGAAGCTTGAAGTCTCTGATTACTCGAAAATCATCCTACTATCCTTTTCTTTCTTTTCTTTTCTATTTCTTCTTCTTTTCTTCTTTAATAAGTTGCTGCTGGATTGAAAATTGAAATCATAACACACAATTCCTGATAATCATATTTACTCTCTACTAAGACTTAACTTATCTAGATTTTCCTTGATAAATTAAAATTTTTGTCCCATATCCTTAGCACTAAAGCACCATAGATAATTATTTCTCAAATACCACTACTACAAAAAACCTTTTGCGATTTCGCGGACCCTTTTAACATCAAATTTCACCCATATATCCTTTGAAACGAAGATCTATTGAAACGAAGATCTAAACAAAACCTACATAAATTTCAAGAGACTTGTCCTTGTCCTACCATATTTTGGCATCCGAACAAGAGAATTTGATCTTTCAAGGATAAAGGTAATTAATACTGATAATTATTCGACAAATGATCCAAATCCTATATCAATCAAACTCTAAATATTCACAAACCACCTTCTCTCTCACCCATCAACCATTCCATGTCCACCTAAAACTCATCATATAAATCAAAAATCCAACATTGCCAACTCCTCTAACAAGCATGAAAGAGACATCTCTCCTAGTACCACAACACACCGGATTACTCCATTTACTTGATCGGTTAAAATAAGGTTGAACACTCTACACTTCTTGACCTCCTCAATGTCACATTTCGGAAGTAGAAACGTCGTAAAAGCTGCTACATTTCCATAAAAGAGTGTATTGGTGAACTCACAACCTATCTACAACTCAAAGATAATGATTAATGAGATAATTATATTCCTATCAAATAAACAATTCCAAGAGCTACGCTATAAATCCCTGATTTGGCAATAATGATCCAAATAATAGTCTTAACAAGATCATTATTCATAAACAAAACCCTAAGAATACCCAATTCAATTCAAACCCTAAATCAGCCAACTAATGTACAAAGATGAAAACTTTATAACTCTAATTAATAATAAAATCAACAAAAAAAGAAAAAAAAAACTTAAAACAATCAAAAGTAAACAAATAAAATAACAAGTAAAGACTAAAAGTGTTTAAAATTCAAACTCACAAGAACATGGAAGACAAAAACAATGAAACCTGCAAGAACAGCTTGAGTCCCACCATGGATCAACTTTGGGCCCCACAAAATAACAATGACAGCCCAATAAGTGAGGGCTATGATACCCAAAACCATGAAGATCATCAAGTAACCCAAGTAACGAAGCCCAGAACAGTATTTAAACGGGTTAAAATCCATGGTTCCTTGGAGCATCCGAGTCTGATGGAGTGAAAGAAAAGGTGAAGATTTGGTTTTTCTGGGTTTGAACAAAAATTTCCAGATATCTGAAGCCAGGATTTTTCAAATGAGATTTGTTCTTCAAAAGGTTTTTTTTTTACAATAAATGGTTGGAAGTTATTTTCTTACTGATTTGCGAAAATCAAGGAGAATTTGAGTTTTGTAAGATGAATGAATTTCATAATTTGGAAAGGAAATTTGTTTTTGTGAGAGTATTATTGCAGTTTATAACAAACAAACAAACAAACAAACCAACACATTTGCAGAATTGCAGTTGACAAGTAATTTAATACCGGATTTAGATATCAATTATGATTCTTTCCCTAATCGTCAAGATTCAAGACTCACATCACAACACACAACTCACAAGTGTTTCGATCCATACACCTTGCCGCGGCCCGGTTAGTCCGAGCTAGGGGTGTTTGCAAATTGATTGTTAAGTGCGTTACTTGTTTAATTGGTTAGTTATTTACTTAAAATAGATGTCTGTTGTAGAGATGTTTGGCAAAAATTAATAAGTATTGCATGTTGGCTTTTTATTTGAAAAGAAGTGTATCAAAAGCCAGCTTTTTATGTTTGCTTATAAGCCAGTTTTTTAGTTGCTCTAAAAGTTATTATTAAATAATTTTTTTGATTGTTTGACCAACCAACAAGCGAACAGTCAAAAACCAACCAAAAGCTAAGCCAAAAGTCATAAACCAAACACCCCAAAAGTCGATATATCAAGCTACTTTATAGTAACTTTTAAGTTTGGTTATTTGGCAAACCAAAAAACCATAAGCTATATAAAGTCAATCAGACACTCATTAACCAAACACACCTCTAATTGAAAAGTCTAATATTGATGAGCAAGGATGTAACAAATCTACATTTGAATTTGATAACCCGACTTCTTAATGGCAGGTGAAAGATCATGAAACTTAAAAGTAACATATTTGAAACATCACTTGTGACTAGTTGTGAGAGTAAAGTTTTGTCCCAATTGGAGACCGAATATCACTTTTCAAATTAAGGTCTTAAATTCGATTCTCACCTAACTCTCTTCCTTTCTCAGTCCAACAAGCATATAATTAACCACTATCTATTTCAAATGCAATAAAACCTTCTCCTTTTTCTATTCGAGTATCCAATAGGTTGTTCACTCTATTGGGCACCCTACCCATTTAAAGATGTCTAATCTTATCGATTTCGAGCATTGCTCGATATTTTAAGTTCCTAAAACTTAGGGTGTGAACATCTCTAGGTTTTTAGGTTTGACAAGGTAGGTTAAAAAAAATATTTTATCTTTCAATTGTGTTTTCTTATTTTCTAGCATCAAATAACAAGTATATCATGAAAGGAACACCTATAAAATATAAATTATATTTTTGACTTATTTATTTATTTAAAACAAATTTTTTTTAACTCTGCAATCAAATATATGATATTGGATATCTAATAATCTCTTTATGGGTATGAGACGCCGTCGAGCCTCCTTCTCCAGACCCTGACCATAGACCTATCTATGTGCGGGAATACTGGGTATGATGATGATGATGGATATCTAATAATCTAATTTTAAAAGTTCTAATATTAATATTATTCCAATTTGAGTATTGATCATAATTACGTCAATATTTCTTAAATATCCTTAAATAGTTCGAATCAAACATTCATGTCAAACTTCACTCCAAATAGATGTTGATAGTGTTGTTCTCTTTATAAATCATCATGTATCAAATCTAATGTTTCAAAGATAAATCAAAGTTTAATGTAGTAGATAATTAGGCAAATATAGAGATGAGAAACTGCACCTCTTTGAAAAGATTAAATAAACAAATTCGCTTTTATAATGTTGCCTCAGTTGTTTTTGTCAACTTATAATTTAGTTACTTTTGTTTTTCTGGATGACACTATATTTGTATATTTTTGTGTTTTCCATTTCTGTATTTTTTTAGTTCTTTTTATCCTACCTTTGGAGGAACTTACGGCCCGTTTGGTAGGTGGTAATAAAACACGGTAATAGGAATGAAAAACTAGTGTAATTTTGGTTGAAAAATCTCTTGGCTACTTTAATGGCCATGCTTGACAACCTTCAATCATTTCATTTTATTCATAAAATTTATTCCAATGCATTACCAATGGAAGAGGTGGTATTAGGTGGTAATGGAAATTTGTGAACAAAAATATTTTTTTGTGATCAAAATTTCATTACCATGAGAATGACATAAAAATTTTGATAAAATTTTACACTATAAATCATTCCCATTATCACCATTTAGTATCACTAACCAAACATGCCGTTATTGTAATGAGGATTAGCGTCAAACAAATCAGTATACAAACATGAGTATGGAGCAATTTTTCATACAAAAAAAAAAAGGAAAATAGAGTGGACTTTAATTTGAAAATAATAGGAAGAAGACAAGAAGAGGAAGTGAAGAAGGACATCACGTGCGGTGACCCTCCCGGCAAAACAGACAGGATAATAATACGGTTAACAAACTTTGAAGCACACACAACAAAGCATCCTTATTCCTTACCAGTTACCTACCTGTTACTCGCTCTTCTCACTCTAAATTAGCACCGTTAGACTCAAAAAACTGCAATATTTTTCGATCAAAAAGGGCTATTAATCTACCAGTTACCCCTTTTTTCCTTTTTTTAATTTCATACTCGTACGAATTTTGCACACCTGAAAACCTTAAACCCACTAAACTCCATTTTCCCTTTTTTTCCATTTTTGTTCCTAATTTTCCAGAGTCAATTTCCCCCTTTTTTTTTCAAATTGATTATCTGCAGGTAATTAATCTTACTTCATCTTGTTTTCCCCCTTCTTAATTTGATTTTACAATCACTCAGATATACCTAATTTTGTTTTTAAATCAGGGTTAGGGTTTTGGATTTTTCTGTTCAATTTGGGAATAAATTGAAGCATGCAGCAACAAGCTCCTTCAATGATGCCTGTTATGCCCTCTTTTCCTCCTGCTAACATCACCACCGAGCAGATTCAAAAGGTTTTGTCTTTTCTTTTTTGGGGTCAATTTCAGGGAATTTAATTAGTACTTAATATTTATAATCTGGTTTTAGATTATGATCTGCTATGTATGATATATGGGGTAGTTTATTTTTTCTTCTTGATTGATGGGCTTTTTTTTTGTTCATTGATTTTTCATTTATTAACTTTTATTTTACTTCTTTTGGATAATTTGAGCAACATCAGTGTATTAGAAGATGTAACCATGCTGGTGACTTTGTGTTAACTGATTAGATGTTTAGATGTACTGATTGCTGTTTGGCTTAATGTTTGTGTTTGATGTAGAATTGGTGGTGAACGAGAATACACTTAGTGAAGGTTTGGGTTGAAGAAAGTGGAGGGGAAGGGTAGGGAGTTGAAGATGCATTTTTTTTTCATTTGGTAGCATTTGAGGAGGTAAGGGAAGGGAGATGGAGAGTGTGATCTCCTCATTTGGTTAGCATTTGAGGAGGGAAGGAAAGGGACACAGAGGGTAGGAGAACTCATAACTCTTCATGGTTTTTAGTGTTTAATTGGTTAAATCCATACTAAGCTATCGTATCTAGATATTTATTTACATATCATAAATCTCGAAGTCATGATATACTGAAACAGGTATTTTTACCTGAATGATCTTAGTTAGGTGAAGGGAGAACCGGAAAGGGCAACAAGGTCAAGGGATTTTTCAGGTTTGTCCACTTTTCGGATGTGGTGGAGGTTCAGACGAATGGTGTTTGGGGTGTGGGGTATTAGGGGATCATTGTTAGAGTATATAACGTATCTTGGGGCCTCAACCATCAGCTTAAGCTTTTGGTTGAGTTGGTTCCTTGACATGGTATCAGAGCCAATGTCACAAGAGGTCACAGGTTCGAATCTTTAGCACCAGGTATGAGGAGGGCCTGTGTTGTGTTGTATTCACACTTCTAGCCCAAAGGGCTCTCGTGTGAGGGGGCGTGTTAGAATATATAACATATCTTGGGGCCTCAACCATCAGCTTAAGCTTTTGGTTGAGTTGGTTCCTTGACATGATCAGAAACATGCATTTTTGTTAATGCAGAAAATGCGGGGCTCTGCTCCTACATGGTCGAAAAATGGCGAGATTATTAGTGGCCTGGACTATGGATAGATAGATAGATAGTATGTAATCAATAGAGGGGAGGACAAGGTTGAGCAAGTGCGGACCTTTTATATCAACATTTTGGGTTACTGGCAGCTGTTATCACTCTTGCATTGAGAACATCCATTAGCAATGTGAGAAAATAGTATGTGACATATTTTCAAATTTATTGAGGTATTGGAGATATCTTTTGATTTAGAAAAAATTTGAGTGCATGTGCATGCAAATATTCTATCCGATTTTTAGAACATATTTTAGTTGTTTTCCGTGAAACCATATTTGTTCGGCGTGTTGAGAATTATAGGATCTCGATTCGGAAACATGCATTTTTGTCGATGCAGAAAATGGGGCTCTGCTTCTACGTGCTTGAAAACCGTTGAGGTTGGTAGTGGCTGGTAATATGGTTTATGGATAGACAGATAGTATGTGTTGAAAAGAGGGGAGGAAAAAGTTGAGTGAGCATGGACCTTTTGAATCAAAATTTTGGATTACTACGAGCTTTATTACTCTTTTGCTTTAGGAATATTCATTAGCAATGTCGGAAAATAGTATGCGGCATATATTAGATTTATTGAGATATTGTAGATTATTGTTTAATTTGGAAAATTCTGAGTTTATGTGCTTGCAAATATTCTAACCGATTCTTAGAACATGTTAAATGTTTGATCAAGAGTCATATCTGTTTAGCAATAATTTTATTAGCTGATATGAATAGAAATTCTTGTTGCTTACAAATCCATGCATGTGCCATGCAAATCTGCACACGAAGCTCTCCATCCTAAGGATGCCGTTGATATCGTGAACAAAGGAATAGGATTTAGTAGATAATTCCTTGTTCATGCAGTTGTCTCCATTCTGCTTAGGTATTAAGGATACCATGTGAATTATTAGGAAAGTCCTTTATTATAGTTAAGCTCATTTTTTGTGTTATGATACTTTTTGCACTTTTCCTCGTAATGAAGTGCACAGTCTACGCATGGCTTGGGGTTTGAATTTTTTATTCTTTTCTTTTTTCACACTTAAATTTTGTGCCTCTATGTGCTGCTTATGTGCGTTCAAGTTACCCTGTATGCAAAAATTTCCTTTCTGATGCATGAAGAGAGTTGGAGAGAAAGGCTGAAAAGATTGTTAAGGTGATACTTAAAGCCTCAAAGGGATCTACTTTTAAGGTATTTGGGGTAACCTTAAGGGAATAGGGAGTACTGTTTAGCGTATAATGGACCAACAATTCACCAATCGGATTACTCTTATCACTTTTACAATTGTAAATGTAACATTGGTTTTTACTTTTCGCACTTTAGTAAGTTGTGCTTAATTTATTTTGTTAATAATGTTTTTTATGCTATACAACCTTGAATTTGAATAGGAAAAATTACCGTGAATAATACGAACTTTCATTGATTTTCCTATAACAAATTTTCGATTAACCATGAATAATACCAACTTTGATGTGGATTTCCCTCTAACATCCTTAACTTGTTGGTAACCTACAATTGTAGGTCAACTTGCTAAAAAAAGGAAAATACAAAAAAATAAATTAAAAATGCAATTAAAAAATTAAGAAAATTAATTCCCCATCCTCCCCTTTTTTTTAGTGCGTTTTATTTTCCTTACTTTTTTTATTGCATTTTTTTTTGTATTTTCCTTTTTTGCCATGTTGACCTACAATTGTAGGTTACCAACAAGTTAAGGATGTTATAGGGAAATCTACATCAAAGTTGGTATTATTCATGGTTAATCGAAATAGGAAAATCAGTAAAAGTTCGTTTTATTCACGGTAATTTTTCCGTTTGAATATGTAAAAGGAATTGTGATCATGACTGTTTTTCGCCGAATTTTTTGTGTTGATTTTTAAACAACTCTTGTACCAATATTGGAATTTGGAATTTTGTTTATTATGTTACATAAGATAGCAACAGTCTATAGCAAGTTCCATTTAGTCACCAAAAAATTTCTCCTTAGACTCGGTGTATTAAATGGCATTGAAGTGCAAAGTTTCATGATGATTGAAAAATTAAACCGTGTTATTCCCCATTTCACTGGCCTCCTGAGTTGCTTTTATGTTCACACTGTGATTATCATCAATCATTTGTGCGATACTTTTGCAATAATATGTCATCAAATCTCGCTAATTAATTTTTATGTCCATTTTGGATGATTTTACCAGATTAGAATTGATAGAGTTGTAAGCTCTATCTTGCTCATGCTTTGTTACTGCTTTACGTGGCAGGGTAAAGATTGACTGTTTGCTTAAGTTTAGATTTTTTTTTTAATTGGATATAAATACACTTTTAAACTCATTCATTTCTAACATTTTAGAAAATCACCTTTCCTTTCTTGACTATGTGTATACATTCTTATGCAGTATCTTGACGAGAACAAAAAGTTGATCCTTGCTATATTGGATAACCAAAACCTTGGGAAGCTCGCTGAATGTGCTCAGTAAGTTGCCACACTAATTTCGTTTATAGCTCTTGTTTATTCTCTATACTTCCAGTTCTCATATCTGTTTCATTACATATTACTCCTATTGTTAAATCATTGGTTGTCATATCTGTTTATAAGTTGTTCGGCCTATGTTTCCTCTAGGTGTAACATTACCATATGTTGTAGCTGAATGCTTGAATGTGACCTAATATTACGGTAGGAAGGACTAAGGACTAAGGAGTAAGGACAGCGATGAAAACATCATGATTATGTCAAATAGTTCTTTTTGATTTATGTGTATAAATGTGACTCAATCTAACTACAAACTGTACATAAACCATAATTCATTTAATAGATATGCGTTATTTGCGCTTGGAGTTGGAGATACTGAAATGGACGATATTTTGCATATTGTATAGGTGGTATTATCAGCCATTTTGCCTTAAATGGTTAATATTAGGCCATGCCTGAGCTTCCATCTCCCTTATAATGGTTGCATGAAGGAGAACTTGCTTTCCTTTGCTCTGCTGTTCATTATTCCAATTTAATTTTCTTGCGTACATAATAAGGTTGGATAATTGGATAATTCGACATATCCCCTGAAGTCTAAAGCAACCTACAATCCTCGTGTTGACTATCAAATCAACTTCAATAGATTGTTACTTGTAGGCGTGATCTGTGGTTATATTTTGCCCCAATCTTATACCTTCTGTAATCTGTTTTAGGGCATTGGTTTGTGGCTGGGTGCTTTTGATTAATCCGACTGATATTGTGTAATCCCCGCAGATATCAAGCACAGCTCCAGAAGAACTTGATGTATCTGGCTGCAATTGCTGATGCTCAGCCACAGATGGCGACTGTACCTGCCCAAGTATGCTCATTTCCGTCACTCTACTGACCATTCAACATTTCATATTCGTCGTGCTTAGGTATAGAACATTACCCTGCAGGTGGCCCCGCATCCTGCTATGCAGCAAGGAGCGTATTACATGCAGCAGCAAGCTGCCGCGATGGCTCAACAGCACGGCATTTTCCCACCTAGAATGCCTGCTCAGTTCAATAGTCCTCTTCAAATGCACGACCAGCATCAACAGCAGCAACACCCGGTACACCAGCAGCAACAGCAACAGGCTGCCATCCCCGGGCAAATGAACTTTAGACCCACAGGACCGAGCGACAGTGTCCATCCAATGCAAACTGAAGCAGCACTTGGAGGCGGTAACAGTGGTGGCCCGCCTGCTTCAGCTAGTCCTAACGACGGGCGTGGTGCAAACAAGCAAGACGGCCCTGAAGGCGGGTCCATTGGTGATGGACAAGGAAACACTGCTGCAAGTGCAGGACAGAATCCCGAAGAAGGAAAGTGATTACGCCTTCTCAACGTATAGGCATATGTATGTCGATAAGTAGCGATATGTCTTTCTCACACACAAGAAGATTGTGGTGGTCTAGCCTCATCAAATAGAAGGTGCTCTTTTATTGCATGTTTTTTTTTTCTTTTTTTTTTTAATTTTATGTGTATCTCAAAATGTTAGTGAAAGATGTAGGATATTATGTTGTTGTGTCCTATCCTCAAGCCTTACCATAATATGCCAATTATGAAACTTAACCACCTTATAAGTGGTGAAGATTGATGTTTAATCTATATGAAGTATATACATTCTCTAGGGATTTCTTGTAGTAATTCTTGTTTTCTTATGGTAAATTTTCTATTTGATTTCTTATGGTAAATTTGTTATATTTTCTATTTGCAATTGTCTAAATGAATTTGCTATACTTTTATAATTTCTTTCTTAATTTTCACCCAAAAACTTATCATTTAAATGCAGTAAAATGAATATATATTTCTACCCTAATAATTAGAATCTGTACTTTATTTAGTGTTATGACTTATACTCCTTTCGTTTCATTGAATTTGCAGTATTTTCTCTTAAAAGTTTTACCTCTACAACAAATTTAACTTTTTGCAATATTGGATTTAGTGGCATTTAAAAAATGCCATTGATTTATATTTTTAGTGTAATAATTATTGGTCTTTATTTTAACTTTAATTATAAAGTGATTTAGTGACTTTTATTTGGTTTTTAGTGGCATATGTAATTGTACTATAGTCTAGTGACATTTGTGAGAAATGTCATTGGATCTTATGTTGCAAAAAAAACTTTAGTGTAATTTTTAGGATAAATGGAGATTAATAATCCCAACTTTGCGTGATCCGCTCAAAACAATCCCAACTTTCGCATATTTTCTAATATCCCTAACTTTGCCACTTTGTTGCTCAGGACATACCCTTTAATATGGTAACCGGTTATAACCTGTACTAAATCACCTCTTTTGTCATGGAAATAAGAAGGATAAATGGAGATTAATAATCCCAACTTTGCGTGATCCGCTCAAAACAATCTCAACTTTCGCATATTTTCTAATGGAGATTAAAAGGCATGGGTTATAAGAGGTGATTTACCTGTTATAACCGATTACCATATTAAAGGGTATGTCCTAAGCAACAAAGTGGCAAAGTTAGGGATATTAGAAAATATGCGAAAGTTGGGATTGTTTTGAGCGGATCACGCAAAGTTGGGAGTATTAATCTCCATTTATCCTAATTTTTATTATGTTGCCAAAGGGTCTAATAAATGTCACTAAATCCTCTATATATCATCATCATCATCCTACCCAGTGTTTAGTAGAAATTTAAAATAGCGACATTTAAATTAAATATCGCTAAATATATCCCACTAAAAGCAAATTATATTGTAGTATACATATATTTATGATATATTGCAATTTTAATGGAAGATAGGTATGTAAATGTATAGTTGGGAAAATTGGTCCATACTAAAGGGTTTGTGATGCCTTTATAGCACTATAGGTGAAGTGGTGAATTGGTGATATAGCTTGCTATTAGTGGTGCCAATCTAGTATCTAGCTAGTAGGAACTTGGAACATGTTGAGAAAGCTAGGAAGATTAAATAAAAGGGAGAAATCTTCAAAGTTCTAACTAATTAGAATTTAGAAGTATGTAATTAGCTAAGAAAAAGAGTGGGGTATCTTAGTGGTTATAGAAACAAGAAAGTAACCCCTTAAAGATTAATTATTTGATTTAAATTAAATAAATTTCAATTTTCATTAAGTATTTATAACTGAATTAACATAATAGAATAAATTACAAGCTAATAGTGACCGATGAATAGTGTAAATCCCAAATGAGATATTTGAAGTGAATAGAAAGCGAGTAAATATTTTAGACGGTGAATTTAAAGCTGTTAGAATTTTAGAATAGCAAGATTAACAACTGATTTGACTCACAACATAGAATCATCAAGATTGTGTGACGGTCAAACACACCACACAAACTACATTTTTACTGAATTTTGAGGGGTGGGCAAATTATGCCCTAGTATAGCTCTTCGCCTTTGCACATTATAAATAAAAAGATGAAACATATCTTCTTTTTTTTTTTTTGAAATAAAAAGATGAAACATATCTTTGAACACATAAATAAGTTAATTAGCAACTAGCATACTAATGTCACTACTTCTATATGAACTTGTCTAAATCGAAACTTTGGTGATATAAGTGATCGAATATTTTTGTTTTCAGACCGAATCACAAAATGTTATTTTAATATTAATTTGGCGTTGTGATTGAGATTTTAAAATTTAACCATAGCATGTCAGTTATCATTAACAACATTTTTTGGCTTATAGGATAAGTTGCGGCAAGAGTGAATGTCATATGAAAATTAAACTCAAATTTTTACTTAAAAAGTGATATTCGCTTTCCAACTAAAATAAGACATTTCCATTTATTTAACGTCATTTGCTACTTTATTTGGTCCGTCCATTTTGCATAATTATTTTTGGACAATTGCGCATCAATTTAGTCTAATTCTAATCTAAACATGTATACCCTCTTTTAAGCTTATCCGTACAATTCATTCTCTTTGTTTATTTATCATCAAATGTTTATTTTTTATTTAAAAATACTCAATTTCTCTTTGATGCTAATTAAAGATGAAGTAACGCATTTTTTAATAAATTTAAAATTTATTTAATATGATACTTTTCTTGATCAATTCAAAAAAAAAAAAAAAGTGGGTCAAATATAGGATAACAATACGTGCAAGAAAAGAGGGCATTGGATCAACGAAACAATCATAAAATATTAACCAAATCTTAACCACAAAAAATATATCTTTAACTAGTATTAGCATTTAGCACTCATGCTACAAAATACAAATGGTCCAATACTTCCTTCATCTTAAGATTTGTCCAAAAGGTATATTCAATAAAAATTTATCCAAAAAAAAATATATCTATAAATAAATATTTTCTTTATCATTGATAGGTGTAATAAGAAAAAAATACAAAAGACATGAATATGATGTATAATAAAGATTTATGCAATTTTCACAATTAATAAATGGAAAATTGAAAATGGTAATAAGACTTTGGGCCGTATGATGAATCTTTTTTCTTTTTACTTTTATTTTTTTTGTATTTTAACCAATCGAACAACAACAAAATATTTGATAAAAAACTTTTAAGCTAGCTAATTGATAAATTAACTTTTAAATTAGAGATAAACTGACTTTTAAATGAAAATTTAAAAATCTATAATATGTATTTTTTTCATAGGCCATTTAACAATTTATTTTTTATTTTCATCTTTTTGTAATAGTTAATTAATTAAAACCCTCTCTGTCATAGCTATAATTTTAAGTTTACCACTAAAATTAATAATAAAATTAAAAGTTATTTTTATCTTATTACTTTCAATAAAAATAAATTTAGATAGATATTTGCGTCATATACAAATTTACTTCATATAATTATTAGTTATAAATTAAAAAATTCCATCACTATCCAAAATTATAAGTCAAAATCATTTAATTTCCATTCATCATTTCCTACTTATAAATCCACCCAAAATTCTCACAATTCCCCAAACAACCCTTTAGAAGAATATCAAACGCAATATATAAATGAAAAGTTCATACACCCAATTATTAGGAAAATGATGCTATAAATTCCCAAAAATTAAACCTTAGGTTAAATATTGGTTAATTTTCAATTTTCACTTTCAAAACGAATAAACAAAAATGACAATTTTCAACCGTAGAATCAACTTCTTTTAGAAATCAATCACTCTTTCATAAAAAAATTATTTATTCTGGTCTAAAATACTTACTACATTATAATTATTAACACTATTTATATTTTGACTTATGTGTAAGAAAAAATAATACTTTAAGTGACATCATCATATTTGAATCATTTAATTACATACTTTAATATCACTCCCTCTGTTTTCATATGTTTCTCACATTTACTTTTTTCGCTAATCCTAATACAAACTTAAGTCAAATAATTTTAGTTGCGAGTTTTTAAAAATTCTAAAAAGTTTATTTTTATATTGAGATGAATCTATGAAAATCTCATATGAATATTTTTTTTTTCATATATAGATCCATGAAAAATCATAGTCAAAGTTTAAAATACTTCCCCCGTACCATAATACTTGTTACCGATAGTGACATTTTTCAACATAACATGTTACACTCAGACACTTAGTAACAAGTATTATGGGACGAAGAAAGTATGTGTAAAAAAATCAAATGTTTTAAATATAATGAATCCAATATAAAAAAATTTATTACCAAAAATATTATTAGTCATACCTAAAAATCAAATACCATGTAACCAGTACCTATTTATTGTACAGATTTATTTCACTTTATTCAGCTCTATTCACAAGAATAATTACTAATAAATAACCCTTGTATTATCTTTATTTTATAAATATATTATTTTTCTAATTTTTCAACCAAAATAATAATCATGAAAGGCAACGATGAAGATCATCTCCATCTTCATCCTCAGCAAAACCACCGCCACCAGCAGCTTCCATTTTACCAAAGAAGATTCTGGAAGCTTTCTGGAAACTACCTACGTAACCAGAAACATACGGCGTACGTTATCTTACTTCTCTTAACCTATGCCTTTGGATACTTTACTTCCTCCAAACAAATCTGTTGTACTCCTCCTGCTGTTTCAGATTCCGTTAAAACCGTTAACGTTTTCCCGCCAGCCACGTCATCATCGGTTCTTGATTCTATCAACAACGACCATAACCGATTCGGGTCCAATTGTGCTAACCCGATTCCACCTGAATTAACCCGGTTTATGATTTTGGATCGGGTTTTTAACGGAACTTCACCGTACGAGAATTTCCCGCCGGCTCACGTGACCCACTTACTTCGACCGGTAAGAGTCAAAGGGTGGGGATCATACGGCGCCGTTTTTGAGAATCTTATCCGGAAAGTTCGTCCAAGGATAATCATAGAAGTCGGAACATTCTTAGGCGCGTCAGCAACTCATATGGCTGAGTTGACTCGGAAACTCGGTCTTCAAACTCAGATACTCTGTATCGATGATTTCCGTGGTTGGCCCGGTTTTCGTAGTAAAATCGATTATGTCCCGATTCAAAACGGCGACGTAATGCTTCTACCGCAGTTTCTTCAGAATGTAATTTACTTTAACTCGACTGAGTCAATACTTCCGATTCCATTCTCAACCGGGTCAACTCTACGAGCTTTGTGCGAGTGGGGAATATTTGGGGATTTAATAGAAGTGGATGCGGGTCATGATTTTCAATCCGCTTGGATGGATATAAACTTGGCCCATAAACTTCTTAGGCCCGGTGGGGTCCTATTTGGACATGATTATTTTAATAGGTTTGATAATAAAGGTGTTAGAAGAGCCGTTGATTTGTTTGCTAAGATTCATGGGTTTAAAGTTAGTGTAGATGGGCAACATTGGGTCATGGAATAACTCGATTCGACTCGGTCGAGTTTTGAGTCGGGTTTTTATCTTTAATTATGTTAAGGATTGTCATGAGTTTAAGACCCGGCTGAAATCGTCTCGAATAATACCCATCACCATCCTAGTTCCTTTCATAGGTTTTATACAAATACTATAGTACAATGTGTATGTTAATACTTAATATGTGATATAGAAGTTTTATTCTTCTACATTATACAAAATATTACAAACAAATGTAGGAATTGAAATAAATAAATGAATCAAACAAAAAAGATATTTTGTTGTTGAAGTTTCACTATTTATTATTTATTGGATTTAGCAAGTTTGTCTTTTTGTATGTTCACAAGTCTAGGGTTGTTTGTGGTTATAAGGACTAAGGACACAAGTTGAGAATTGAGAATATGTATTGATCACATGAAGAGTAGTAAAATTTGATGCTCTATTGAATTGATTGTACTTCATCATCATCATACTCAGTATATCCCGTTAATTGAAAATTATGGATAAAATTTGGGGAGGAAAGGATGACGGCAACTCATATCTACAATGGAGAGCGCGACCAAAGGAGTCCCCCAACTCGAGAAAAAAGATATTGATACCATGTTAAGGAACCAACTCAACCAAAAGCTTAAGCTGATGGTTGAGGCCTCAAAATATATTATATACTCTAACAATAAGTAAACTAAATAACACATTAAAATACGTAAAAAGTAAAATATAGCAAGTAAATTGAAACGTACGAATTATATCTCTAAGAGGTCACACTTAAAAATTAAGACAGGAGTAGATAGTATATGATACTATGATGTGGAGTTTACATAAGAGGCTCGAGGAATGTATATTTGATGAGAACATATAGATATGAAAAGGTTTATTGTAATAATGTTCATTGTTGTACATAAGTATTAGCACTAGGGGTTTTCAATGGGCCGGATAAGGGCCGGACCGGGCTTAAGTAAATATGGGACGGGCCGGATAAGAGCCCTTTAGAATTAATATAGGCTTTAAACGGGCCGGGCTTTGAAAGCCCGATCCGGCTCAATCCGGCCCATTTTTACTACTAAAAATATTTTTAATCCCTATTTTTCAATTTATAACAATTAAATTATCATTTATATTAAAAAAATTAATAAAATATTAATAATTTCATTGACATTGTCATTTATAATATTTGAATTATACTTTAATTATGTTATTTACAAAGGCCCCTTTTCGGCCCTTATTGAGCCCTTTTATAGCCCGCTTTATTTTACATAAAGTAAAGCCCGTTTCCAGCCCGGTCCATTTTTGACCCGGCCCTTACAAAGCCCTTCTAAAAACGGGCCGAATAAGAGCTCAAAATGGAGGCCCAGCCCATTGAACACCCCTAATTAGCACTTATTGTGATGGATTAATGTCTAATCTTAATCATGGACATATAGATATGTGACATCTTTTGAAGGTAATATATTTTACTCCTAGAAAATCCTAATCAATATACTAATAAATAAATAAAACACAAAAAGGTAATTTACAATTTTTAAAATGTCATTCTATCAAATCTCTCCACATGAGTGTTATTTGCCAAGTTGACAAATAATGGTTATTTACCTAGAGTTGCTCATTTTAGTATTAAATAGTTGATGAGAACATGATTGATGCTTTTCACTAAGATAGCCCTTTGAGAAAAATGTATTTTTTTTTCATACATCATTCCTATAGACTATATGAAAAGAAAAAAAAATAGATTGTCACATTAATAATTAATTCTAAATGTACCATCACAAGATAATCATAAAAATTGTAAAATGAAGGATTTTAATTTATACGCGACTTGATGGAATTTAATATGAAAATGTAATATGAAAAATCTTGAATAAACGACTAAATTAAGCCTAAAAAATATCTAGACAATGATAGAAAAACTTAGAAAAGTAAATATATAAGAATACTCTAGAGAATTGTAGATTTGTGTAATAAACTTCACAAAAATTTTGGCTTACTAGGGCAGAACAAGAGTCCCACCAAAATAGATTATTTGGCTTACTAGGGCAGAACAAGAGTCCCACCAATATTCGTGTACAATTTATGATGTAATTAAATATTTGTATTTCAGTAAATGTAATTCAATATTTATTTGGGTTCAATTACAAGTTTCATGTGCACCCAAAATTTTTGAAGAGTAATGGGATTGGGAAGATGAGTACTTGAGTCTGAAAGTCTAGAAAACCCTAAGATAACCTATTTATATTATAATTTTGAAAGCTTTAAAAATATTGCAAAATAAATGGTATGTACATTCGGTCTTCTCCTTCTCCGATTCCACCCTGATTTTCTTGGTTTAGATCCGGACCGGAACCCGGTTTTATTATTTTTTATGGACCGGATATCTAACCTGATTCATTCGATTCGGGTTCTACCAATTTAGGTCTAACCCGCCGGTCCGATCTCATTTTGCACATCCCTATGCATAGATAGATTTTCCTTGTTTTAGTTAGTGGACTAAATAGAGGAGCGATATTAATGGCTCTTGATTTTTTTATTTTTTTTTGCATGGAAGTCATGCATCAAAGGTATGATCGCGTTACTAAAGATAATTCGTACGATGTTCCAATTACCTGCATCATTGCAAATTTAGCATTATTTATTTATTATTTAGTTTGTCGTTAGTTTTTAATATATAAGTTAAAATATTGTCAAGCAGAATCGTATTATTAATTCGTTTAATATTAAGATTATTAATATCAAATTTTTATAATTTTGTAAAATGTATAATTAAAGATATTAATTGTTTTATTTGACTGCGTGATCGAAAAGTTAAACATTGCAAGTGGAGTATTTTGGAAGAGAGGAAGAATGAAATTCCGCTATTCACATCTAGCTATTAAAATCCTACAATATGTGCAATAATTTATTATTTTTTTCAATTAGGAAGGTTGATAATGTTATTAAAATTGCATAATTCTATTTGATTTTAATTATATGTATTTAAATTGTATGATTAGAATTTGAATTTAGTTAAGTAGAAGATATATATCTCCATAATGAGGACTTTTATCTTCAATAACCGATACTGTAGGAAGTATTTTGAGCGGATAAGTCATTCGGAATTATTTTTTATAAAACTTCATTATTTTTAATAAAAAATTCATTATTATTATTATTATTATTATTATTATTATTATTATTATTATTATTATTTTGGCAAATAAAAAACTTTTTCATTCACCAGAAACAACCAAAAAACATCGAGACAATAAAACTCACCTTCCTTATTTGCATCTGTGTGGAAACGAGATCCACCTTCTATGTTATTATTATTATTATTATTATTATTATTATTATTATTATTATTATTATTATTATTATTATTATTATTATTATTATTATTATTATTATTTGAAAAATGAAAGCCTTTTATCAAATTCAAAACCAAAAACAAGTATAAAAACAAGAAAGTACCTAGGCCCAAACCTCAACCCGGGCCCCTACCCAATAATATTTGTTGTGCCTTCTAACTATGTTTCCATCATTTGTGTTAAAAAAAATTCCCACTTTTTAGTGCTAATTTTAGAATTTATGCCAAGATAAATAAATGAAAAAATAGGTCCTCTTTTGAGAGAGCGTTTATAGTATAGACATTTCTCAAGAGCCCAACCCATATCTCCCTTATAACTTACAAAACCACTAATTAGTTTTTTTTTTTAAATTATAAATTGGGTCAGCCTCAAAACATAAAACGTCTATTGTATAGACGGTCTCAAGTAAGAATTTGTGATAAACAGTAAGTCTCATGGGAGACGGTCTATTCTATAAACGGAATCCATAAAGCCCAGCCCAAAATATAACATAGTATATTTGGGGTTATAATAAATTATTTGGGATTATAATAACTTATATTTGGGGTTATAGAATAGTATATTCGAGGTTATAATACCTTACATTTAAGATTATAACATAATATAATTGATATTATAATAAAAAAAATCAGTTAAGAGAAATGGGCTGGCCCAATTTTGTGGTCTATCCTATAGACCGTCTCTTGTGAGATTTTGTGATAGCATTAAAGTGATTCTTATAATTTTAATATAATTATTTTTTTTATAGTTTTAGAGTGATTACTCATAACCTTAAAACGATCATTTACGATCTTAAAGTAATTAATTAAAGTAATGAGCTAATTATATGGGCCCGTCTCATGATGATACTGCTTCATGCAAGACGAGCTAATTTTATATATGGGTAGACTCGATAGGCTTCTACGTCTGTAAGTAATTTCAATGAAATAAAAACAAAAGTGTAAAAAATGTGTATGAGATGAATGTAAATTTAGGATTTATGATAAAAATAAAAATAAGATAAATTTAATAAAACAAATTAATAAAAAATATGATTGGTTATATGAATAGTTTTATACTATTTTGAATTTATTCAAATATTGACAATGTGTTTCTCATTTTATGGATGCAAATTGTCTACCAAATTTTGTTTATAATTAGTTATATATGTGGCTACGAATAAGAAGATATGTTTTTAGATTTTGGATAATTAATCTTGTAATGAGTGGGAAGACATCCTTTTCCAATGAGAAAGAAGTCAAAAAAGTGTACAATGTACGTGTGTAATGTATTTCAATCACATAATTCTCATCCATAAGAGGCTAATATTCTTATACCCTATTTTCATGGACGGAAAATTAACTCTACTCAAAATAAAAAAAAAAAAAAAAAGAGTGTTATAAATGTCCTATATTGAGTTTTGGATCAATAAAGAATATATAGCATAAGTAAGGATGACAACAGGTCGAATTCAAATTGTATTCAGATGGACCTGAATCTAAATCAGCTTTTATAGGTAGAACCCAGTTCGAATCAAAATTTACAAGTTTAAATTTTTAGGAATTAGATCTGTATCCGCGAATTTTACTGATCTAGGATAGGGCCTCAATCTAAAATGAGTCTAATTTTTTTTTTGAGTTAAAATGAGTCTAAATCATTTAGTTACATAAGCAAGAAAAATAAATTTTAAAATCCCCAAAATGTTAACTCTTAAAATCAAAAATCATGAAAATAGAGTTATAAATTGTCTATGAAAACGGAGATGTATTAGCGATCGAATGACATGTTTCAACCACTAATACCACCAAGATCAAAATATGTGAAGTCTTGTGAAACAAATTACGCAAACTATAAACTCGATGTTTGTAAGAGATAAAAATGCAATAATAAAATGACACAAAATATTTACGAGGTTCACCAAATTTTGGCTACGTTCTCCGGTGTAGTATCTCTTATACTATTATAATTTGAGAATTACAATTAGAGAAGAGATGAGGCTAAGTGTTTGGCTTGGGGTATTTTTTGTGGATGTTTTGTGGATTATTTTCTGAGTATATGAGCATACTTTTATAGTGCATACTACATTTAATGATAATGCACACTTAATGCATTCTTAAAGCTAGAAAATAAATCAATTATAACAGCTCCTAGCACTTGAAGCAGCCTCACAAAAGAATACAATGCAGGGCTGGAATAAACGCTCGTTCAAGCATAGCATGAGCTCGTTCGAGCATACCCACCAGCAGCCTTCTGTCAGCAGCATTTTAATGTGCTCGTTCGAGTCATGTATGAGCTCGTAAGAGTCACACTTGATTTATTTTGGTGTACTCAAGTCACACCATTCATAACAGTCTAGTTTATCGTAAAAAAAAAAAGTAAAAATCTCCAAAAGATGTAAACCTTAAAAACCAACATTTCAAAATAAAACGAGTCCTCAGGATCCACAAATTTTAGTCCAGTTTGAGATTCAAATTCGAATCCGTCAAATTAATATGGGTCCAAATGCAACCTGGATAGTTTAACTATTTTTTATTGTAAGAGAACATCTCTTGTTGAGACGACCTTAAAATAAAAAATTATGTATCTTTATAAATGTATGTGTTAGAACTATTCGACTCATGTTTAAAGCATTTTGTTTCATACAAAAGCTTGTGTAGAAATTTATATTCTAGTAAAAGAATCTTACAAAATTTAAAATACAACGTAAAATCTTAGTATTAAGGGACAAACTTGTTAGGAAAGGAATTTCTTTTGATTGGGACATAAAGCTATAAGTTCAACGAACCAATGGGCTTCCCATAGAAAATATGATCTTTTCCAAGCATTTTCTATCTAGACTAGAATAATAATCTTTTTCATAAAAAGTGTATATAACCTCATTTTTTTAATTTAAGGAACCTAATAATTCATTGATAAAAATATCATAGGATATATCAATCAACATATCAATTTTAATCAAATAATTTCTATTTAGAAATAGTCACGACCATTATAAAGGAGATCTAAATGAAGTCTTCTCTCTATCATATTACTATTTGAGACAAGTTTGATACTATTGATTGTATTAGCATAACTTACATCCGTGATGACGTTATAAACCTTTTTACCATCGAAATTGATAACAAGATTCCAAACTCTCTCCATGAGAGAATTTAATATTCATATATATTGATAGTTCGAATCCAATAAATATATAACAAAAACTTGGCCGAGACGGTCTCATTATGAGACGGGAGATGGGCCGGCCCAATGATAGGCGCGTGTGTTGCACGCGCGCGGGATGCCCTTCAAATTTCGTTTTTTTGTTTTTTTTTTTTTTTCATTTTTCTGGGAAAATTACAATTTGGATCTTAAAGGTATCAATTTTTACCTTAAAGATATCAATTTTGCTCTTGCTTTGCTCAGTTTTGCATTCAAGTTCAGAATATGTATATTGAATTACATTAATGTAGTTCATACAAAGTGTAATCAATTTTTCCATTAAATTGTTCAGTTTCATTATTAAATTGTTCAATTTTCCATTGCGCAAGATTTTAAACATAATTCATGTTATTCAATGCTGTTGATGCTTTATGGTAATCAATGCTTGTAAATTTTCTGCCCCATCTTCAATTTTATTACTATCCTTTTCAATTATCTTATTAACTTCATCAATTGTTGCATTGTATAGGGTTTGTACGACCTTCTTTGCTTCTTCATTGCTTTGTGACTTTAAGACAAGATTGTAAAATTTACGTCCAATGCTTTGTCTCTGTGTAAGTGTGGAAATTCTGGGGGGTTCCAAGCCTGTAGGTGGGTAGTGGTTACTATAAAGCGTTAATTTATTCAGTTTTTATAGTATTCAGTTTCACTGTTAATTTATTCAATTTTTATTTTATACTATTCAGTTTCATGATTAATGTAGTTCATACAGGTATTCAGTTTTTATAGTATTCAGTTTCATTGTTAATTTATTGAATTCTCATTTTATAATATTCAATTTCATGATTAATGTAGTTCATACAGGTATGATTAAATTGAAATTGATATCTTTAAGGTTAAAACTGATACCTTTATGATTAGAATTGAAAATGCCTAGAAGATGGATTCAAAGAGAGAAATGTGGGATGGGCCTCGTCTCAAAGACCGGCTGTAAATAGATAGAATAACTCTATAATATAGAGAGAAATGAATTTTATTTGTAATTAAAATTAAAAAAAGCAAAGATAAAGTGATTTAACCCGTTTTCTAATACTTCCTCTAATTTATTTTAAGAAATATTACCTAAAATAATCTAAATTTATTTTATTGATTTCCCTATGATAATCCCTTCTTTTGATTAACTACGAATCATCTCAATTTTAGGGCCACTTACCTAAAATTATTGTTGCCTAAATAATGACCAATTTTTACAGGTTAATTGCTAAAATAAAAAATTATGCCTAAAAATATTAAAAATTAAAAGTAAAATAAAAAAACCTAGCTACATGATTTTCCTATTTTATTTTTCAATTTTTATAATATTTATTTCTTTTTTTATGCAAAATGACTTGTTGTATTATGGGTATATAATTTAAAAGGTTATCTTGTTGCATTCTTATCGAGCGCTGTTTATAGTTGTTATTAATTATATTTAGTCAAAAGTTGACATTAACATAAAAAATCACTAAAAAAATTGAATCATTCAAAGATATTTCCTTTATTTTAACCTTTTCATTTGATTCTCTACGCTTACTAAAATGTATTAGTTCCAACTTCCGTATTTAGAGATCCGAATCAATTAAGGCTTGTCAATGTTTTAACTAATACTCACTCACTATTATTTTAATTCAATATTCCATTTAATTTTGCACACTTATTGATACTATTTGATAGTTTAAATATCTTTGATTGTCTTGGTAAATAAAAATTAAAAAATATTAATATGAACAAAATAGAAATTGAGACAAATTAAAAAAGATTCGTTTTAACTTATACATTGAGAATAAAATAGAAAGTAAGAGTATTTGGGAATAATGGCAAAAAAAAAAAATAACACTTATATATCAACAATTCTTGTATTAGATTGTCTCAGCATGAAACAAGCCCAATATAATTAGTTTATTTCTATAATTAATCCCCTTTAATATTGTAAATGATCAATTTATGGGCTATAAGCGATCAATGTAAGACCATAAAAAGCATTTACTTTAGAACTGTAAAAAATTATTTTAAGATTATAAGTGATCATTATAAGACAATATATGTACATTGAGTCAATCCAATAAAAATGGTTTCATCATTAGACAATTTTATTTGAAAATTTACGTGTTTATATATGATCAAGATAAGAGAAACTAATAAGAATAAACTATAAACTAAAAGCACAAGTTAAATTAAAATACGGTTCCAGCATTTTTCGTTTCACTTTACTTGCAACATTTGCTTTTTCACATAGTCTAATGCACTAATTCAATCTTGAATATTTATAATTATGAATAATAAAAAATTATAAAAATTTGATCTTAATAATCTTTGCAATGAGATGAATCAAGCAAGATCTCACTTGATTGTATTTTAACCTATTTATAGAGCATCTGCATGTGGAGCAGAAGGTTTGGGGTTCGACCCCTACTAGGCACAGGTATCAATTGGGAGGTTTCTTGACTGCACGCATCTTTCCTTAATCCCTCCTTGGGGGTATGGGTATGATTTGTTCGCATCTTTCAAGAAAAATAAAACTCCCACTCGGACCCTGCCTTGTGCGGGATACCGAGAAGGTCCATTTACCTTTACCCTTTACCTTTAGATTAAAAACTAATCACAAATTAACAGTGATGAATAAATAATGTCATTTTTACAATATTGCAAATAATATGGAACAGAAGAAGTATCTCGTAGGATGTATTTCTAGCCTTCCAAACCAAAATAAACAATGCTTAACGTTTAAAATGTGCATTATACAAATTTTAATACTATTACACATGTTATTACTTATTATTGCAATACATTGCAAGATAAACCATACAAAATAAAATATACATAATAATTATTAAGCTAAAACATCTAGAATCTAGAATAATATAAAGACAAAAATGTAATTGGATCATTGTTCTAGCTTTCTAAAAATAGCAACCCTTAATGAAACATCATTTTGCAATTCTAATGGAACATCAACAACAACAATATCTTGAATAATCATATTATCAACAACCGACACAATTGCATGTTGAATTTGTAGGTTTAGTTGCTTCATCACTTCCATTAATCTTGCACTTGGATAATTTACATTTTCACATTGTACCCTTATTGTTGCTTGATTCCCTAATGCCTTTACCACTATTTCAATTGGAATTTTACTAATATTATTATTATTATTATTATTATTATTATTATTATTATTGTTATTATTATTATTATCATTACTATTATTATCATTATTATTATACATTTTCATCATTTGTATTTGTGATTCTAGAGTTTTAATTTTGTTTTTTAGTTCATTTATATAATCTACCGTATCACTTAATAATGAAGCTTTGTCCATTTTACTTACGGTTGGAACAGCTGATCGAAGTGCACAGAATCTACTATGCATTCTTTCTCTTCTTTGTCGTTCAGCTTCTACATGGTTTACCATTTTGGTTTGTCCATCACGAGCCGGGCCGGGCCTTCTTCCTCTCTTTTTCACCACCTTTTCACTGTTGGTTGCCCCATCTGAAGGGTACAAATAACAAGAAACAACAACGGTTAAGCCTAGTTGATTTGATAGTGTTTGCCTTTTAAACTCAACCATAGTAATCATTTAATATTAACTTTTCCTTGTTAATTATTTTCTTACATACTTCATCCGTTCTGAAAAGGATGATACGTTTCGCTTTTTGTAGTAAAATTACGAAATAAGATTCTTAAAAAAAAGAAATATTGAAAAGACTATTGTAACCTTCATAACATAGATGTGAAAGCTAATAAGGGGTAAATTAGGAAAAAAAAAAAAAGCTAGAGGCAAACTAGATTTTAATTTGATATTTTTTTACAAATACCGAAAATAGAATTGTAGCAAATAATTTGATACGAAGGTAAAAGAAAAAATATAGCAATATAATCAAACGAAGGAAGTTTAAAAAAATAAATAAAATACGAATAAAATATCAAAAATAACAAAGACCTCCAACAAATTTTACTTCTTTCGTTCTTTTTATGTTTGTCTATTATAAAATAAACACATATAATATTATAATAATGAGAAATAAAATATAAAAAGACATTATATTATTACAAAGATATAGAGCTAATGATAATGATGTGAATAATGGAAATAGGTTTTAAAATATGAAGTTTTTATATTAAAAAACTCAAATGTTACTACAAATGCAAAAGAAAGAATTTTATAAGGATCAATGAGTTACTTTTCAACTTGCCGAGGATAAAATTGTCCTAAATATCTTAAAATCTGAAAAAGACAAATGTTTTAAATACTCAAAATAATACTTCAATTAGGAGTATTAAATTCTGGATAATCACCAATAATTCAAACAAGTTTTTTTTTTTGTTTTTTTTTGAAGATATTCAAACAAGGTATTTAAATAATCAAATATTAGGAGTTCTTATAAATTTGTACTGCCTTTTCTCTTTAATATTTTTCATTAAAAATATTTCATTAAAGGGAGAAATATGATAAGGTTTTAGTCCTATATAGAATAACATATATAAAACTCTTTTTTGAGATGAGACTCTTTCACCGCACTCTCGCACTCTCTTTTATAGGTATGAGCTTGGCGTCGTTCTTTACTTCCCATATCTTGATCATAGTTTGCTATGAGAGAGATACACTTGGTATAATGATATATGATGATAGAATAACATAATACATACTCCCTCCGTTTTCTAATGTTCTTCCCATTTAGAATATTCTACTTTGGAAAGAGAAATTTGATTAAGATTTAAGACATATATAGAAGATAAAATATATTCATGTGAGATCTCGTTAAATTCGTCTTAATGTATACTTTTTTATTATATATTTTTTAAAATTTTTTATGATGCGTATTTAGAGATATTTAAGCTTAAAATTTACTTTGTAAACTGTGCAAAAAATATGGGAAGAACATTTGGAAACGGATGGAGTATTCATTTAGAATCTCTCATTTCAATGTATATTATTTTTAGAATATAAAATAATTAAAAAAAAATTTCTAATATTTTGGAAATTAAGATCATTTTGTTTTAATACAACCGGTGAGGGCACAATTATAGGTCACCGGATTTTACCATTAGTTATGATACCATAAAGAAATTAACAATGCGAAAACTATAATTTTATTATATATTTTCTTTCTGTAATTAGTTATGATGCGTATTTAAAATCATTGAAACTTAAAGTACTCTTAAAAACTATAGAAAACTAAATGAGAAAAAAATGAAGAAAGTATATAGTAAAGTCAACCACTGTATAATTACCCGTTAAACTTGCTGCATCGAGATTAGTTGTTTGTTCGAACAAATAACGACGAACTTGTTGAATTAAAGCCCTATTCTCCATAATTAAGTCCATTGAGCCCAACTCAATAACCCCATTAGGGACATGAATACACACTAGGGTTAAAAGCCCGTGAGATAGGGCTTCCTTGGCCCGTTCACACCCACTTGAACGAAGTAAATGGGCCCCACTAAGCCAAACCAAAGCATTATTAGTAAAAGCTTTTGCTAAAGTAGTTGGAATTTTACTTTCAGTCTCATTATTAATCATAGTTTGCTTTATAGGGTAAGATTTTGACGGTGACGTCATGAAAAACCATTCAGTATTTGAGATGACGTCATCAATGGAGGAAGAAATACTTCCATCAAAATGATCATGATCATGATGATCATGATCTTGATCTTTGATTAAAAAGTTGGGTTTTAAAATTGATGGGTTTTTGATGCCATGAAAATAGCCATCACCCCAAACTAAGGAAAGGGAACAAATATCATCAAGATTAATATTAGTACAAGTTTGCCAAAAAATGGCATAATTCCACCATTGTTGTTGGTTTTGGAGTAGATTTTGGAGTTTTTTTTCAAGGGTTGGTGGTGATAATAAGGAGGATGAAGATGAAGATGAAATCATGATGTTATCACCCATTGAGTTTTTAGTTTTTTGTGTGGAGAATATTTTATTTGGGTGTTATTTATGAAGAGACAAGTAATAGTTATTGTGTGTTGTAAGATGAAGGGACTAGTGATGAGCTATATTTGTGGGTTTTTAAAACGTGAATGAATATAAATATTCTTATGTCCCATTCAGTTTGCTACTTGCGAGATATCAATATGTAGGTGTGTTTGGCAATTGGTTGTTGGCTGTTGGCAGTTGACTTTTTTAGTTGGCTTGTATGACCAGCTGAAAATGTTGGTTGTTTTGTTGGCTTTTTAGTTAGCTAAAAAGGCTAGTTGTTTGTGGAAATGTTTGGTAAATTTTAGTATTAGTTGTTGGCTATTTATTAGAGAAAATGTAAGCTAACATGCCAAAAGGCAACCAAAAAGCTAGCTGGAGCAGCTTTTTCAATTCATTTTGGCTTAAATATCAGCTTTTTAGTTGCTTTAAAAGTCATTTAGCAAACGTATTTTTTGACTATTTGACCAACAAATAAGTCAAAAATAAAAGCCAAAAATCAGTCAAAAAGCCAATCTAAAAGCTAAGAACCAAACACCCCTATATTAAAGAGTAGTTTAGTTGTTGATTGAATGAAACAATAATTAAAATGTATGAATGATTTTTAATCAAGAATATATAGTACATTTTAATTAGTGATGATTAAAATGAGTGGTGAGAATCATTTTAAACATGAGACCGTTCTATTTTCTTATGATGTACCCTAACTTTTTCGTGTTGCTATATTATGTTGCATTTTCTCAAAAAAAAAGAATACAGCAAATTTAAAAATTTGATTTGAAGTATTAATTAGTGAATATGCTTTTGTTCATCATACTTTCCTCAATAGTTAAATGATATAGAGAAAGAAATACATCACAACAAATATGTGTTATGGACGACAGAAAATTTAAATTATATTGATCATATTAAAAAATAAATATGAATAATAATTTATGAAAAATGGGATTTTTTTAATATGAATCAATCAAAATGAAAAAAAAAAGAAAAATTATTCAGAATAGTTCAACATTTTATTAATGTATTTTCGTACAATAATCTCAACTTTTGATTAAACGTGAATAATTCCAACTATTAGGGCCGGGCCTTTAGTGGTGTTTGCTAAGAATGCACCAAGGTAACCTCTTACTTATACAACAAGTCATTTTGCATAAAAAAAAAGTAAATACAAAATTAAATTATAAAAAAATCAAAAAATATAAAATATAAAAGAAAAATCATGTAACTTAATTTTTTTTGATTTTAACTTTTTAATTTATAATAATTTTGATTTTTGTATATTTTATTTTTCCTTTTTTTTGTAACATTTAACCTTAAAAAACTAGTCCGCATTTGGGTATCAAAAGTTAAGATTATTACAGAAAAATTAACCTAAAATTTAATTATTCCGATAATTTTTCAAAATTTTTTTTTCTGTGCTTTAAGATTGTTTTACATAATACTTGCTAGTTGTTAATAGTGACATTTTCCCACGCAATATACACACTCAGTAGCGAGTATTATGGAGCGGAGGAAGTATAATGATGCATTTTGAGGAGAAATGGAGAACATTAAGTATTGATTGGGTGGATATGGATATACGTACTAATTAACGTGTAGAACCCGTGGGGTAAAAGGTAGAGGGTCTACTCCAGTGCCTCAATTACTTAATTCAATTTAGTTTGGAAATTTAAAAATTAGATATAATGGAATAAATTATTAAATTATTTAAAAATAAAAAAAGATAGAGAATATTTGTAAAGTCATATTGAAAAATAAAAATCAGATACTTATATGAAAAATAGGAGAAATTGAAAATGATTGACGTGTTTAACTTTTAACATTGATGAAAAGGCGTTATTGGACGAATATAATCACAAAAATTATTTATTACGTCCCTTTTCATAATATTATTCCATTTATCTTTTATTTTTTTTTTGAGGTAATTTATCTTTTATTATTACAGATAATATAGTACGAATGTGTGTGAATGGAATTGATTTGCTTAATTTATTGGAAAAAATAAACTTAATTATTTCTGTAAGAGTTCGTTTGGCAGGTGGCAATATATTGTGTTAATGAGAATGAAAACTAGCGTATTTGTGGTTGAAAAATCTCTTGGCTACCTTGATTGTCATGCTAATTCATTTTTAATGCATTACCATTGTGAGAGGTGGTATTAAGTAGTAATGAAAATTTGTAAATAAAAAACTTTTTTATCATCGAAGTTTCATCACCAAGGGAATAATTTGAAACTTTTGATGGAATTTTACACTATAAATCATTCTCATTACCAGCATTTAGTACCACTAATCAAACGGGCCGTAAAGGTTATTCATTAGAGCTTGTCTCGTAGTAGGTCGTCTCACTACGAGACGGGTCCATATGAGTAGTTTATAAGTTTTTAATTGATTAGAAAAAATCGTTCATTATCATTCTTTTTTTCATACATTTAATGTAAACATAAAATTCAAATAACTTTATTGTAAGTTTCTAAAAATTACTATAAAAAGTGATATTTGAAGAATATACTTCATATTGATAAAAATATATCAAAATCTCACATAAACATGTTTTATAGATCATATAGATCAATGAAAATTCTTGCATAAAATATTGTTTTAAAATCAAATATATTACTTTTATTTGAGAATTGAGAGAATATATATATATTATATTGTATTCTAAAAACTTACAAGAGAGAAAAATTAATGAACTGAAACATCTTTTTAACCTATTAAAGATTAATGTCTACTTATTGCATTTTTAATGCCTCTTTATATTATCTTTAATGCTTACTTATCGTATCCTTAATGCTTACTTTCAATATCTTAAATGTCCATTTACTTTATTCTTATGCCTACTTACAATATTTTTAAAAATAATATAATAGGCCGGCACATTTGAAATGGCCTCTCAAAAAAACATTCTCTCACAAGAATTTGCAATATCAAATATGATAAAATTATAGATCTAAGTTTATAAATATCATGTTAAATTAATTAATATGGTGAAGTACATTAATAAACTATAAACATGCAGGACAGATATTTGTTGAGTAAATCAGAGATGACCTCTCACCAAATACATGGTAAACTGACATGGTCATGGAGTCTACCCTATACTGTATGAACGCATATAAATTATTAAAAATAAATTAATCTCTGTTCCATTCCCAGAAAATAAATCTAATTATAATTTATTTTTAATTACCTATTCGATATAATTGTTAAAAATAAGTTTAAATATTATTTATTTTTAATTCTTATTTACAAGGAAGCTTTAAAAATAATTATAAACAATTGTAGAGCACTTTTAGCAAATATACCTATAGGTGATTTTATTTAAAAATAAAAATAAATAAAAGTTAATTTATTATTGGTCATTTACCCTATGCTCGTAAAATTAAAATGTAAAAGTTGTAAGTATCATCAAAAATCATTTTGAACAATTTATAATGTAATAAAAAAATATATGAATTGGTCGAATAATGGTCAAAGATTATTCCTTTAACTTGGAGTTCGATCCATCCCCCTTATACAATAATCAATATTCCTTTCCCCTCTTCACAATTGGAAAATGTAAAAAATATCCTTTATGAGGAATTCCAAAACAATTTACAATGCCATTAATTATCTATAATCTTTATAGTATTGTAGTAGTATAATTCTCTTTTTTATTCGCTGTAATTGTCCCTTTTAGTTTTGACACTAAAAATTCCAAAACAATTTACAATGCCATTAATTATCTATAATCTTTATAGTATTGTAGTAGTATAATTCTCTCTTTTATTCGCTGTAATTGTCCCTTTTAGTTTTGACACTAAAAATTCCAAAACAATTTACAATGCCATTATGGTAGTAGTATAATACTCTCTTTTGTTCGCTGTGATTCCAAAACAATTTACAATGCCATTATATATTTTCAATCTTAAATGTCTCTATTTGCGTTTGAGTAAAAATTGTAAAAAATTGATAATGATAATAATTAAATTTATAACACTACATTTTTTTTAGTGGGATATATTTAGCGACATTTAATTTAAATGTCGCCATTTCAAATTTTCTTATAGTGTATATAGAGGATTTAGTGACATTTATTAGACCTTTTAGCAGCAT
Source organism: Amaranthus palmeri (assembly GCA_019776075.1). Taxonomy (NCBI): domain Eukaryota; kingdom Viridiplantae; phylum Streptophyta; class Magnoliopsida; order Caryophyllales; family Amaranthaceae; genus Amaranthus; species Amaranthus palmeri. The sequence continues at coordinate 721,435 of JAAKBH010000044.1, forward strand.
AATAAAAAGTCACACTAAAGTTTTTAGCGACATAGGATTTAGTGACATTTCTCACAAATGCCACTATAGAGACTATACTGACAATTACATATGCCACTAAAGACCAAATTAAATGTCACTAACTTACTTTTTAGTGGAACTTAAAATAAAAACCTATAATTAGTACACTAAAAATATAAATAAGTGGCATTTTTTAAAGGCCACTAAATCTAATGTCGCAAAAAGCTAAATTTGTTGTAGTGTAATAAGACGAATAAAATAAAATCCCACTTGACTATGTTTGTGACTTATAGATTAAAAACAAAGCACATAATAAGAGCGATTGATGAATAGTATTAGAAAACCAAATTGAACACTAAAGCGAATAGAAGAAAATATTATTTCGAGCTATAATTAAAGTATTATGCAATCTAGTTGTACCGTTAAACTTGGTCAAGGATGAGGTAGTTGTTATGAATGAGTAGACATACCCTTAACAATATAATTTTGAATTAATACATAAACATGAGTATTAGAAAACAAATATTAAAACATATAAAAGGAGGTAATAGTTTATGTTATTGGTTTTTCTTATGCAAAGAAAATCCAAAACTAGAGTAACTTTAGAAGTTGAAAAAGTAGACATTGAGGACTAAAGAAATATAGCATGTATATGTTATAAATTTTTTAGAAAGTTTTGTATAGATTGGTTTTATAATTACTTTTAGTGTATATCGATTTTAAAAAGTATCAAACATCATTTTTATTTGATAAATATATACAAGTGATTACAATTATAGTGGAGGGCAAGAGAAGCCGGGGAAGACCTAAGAGGACGTGGGAGGAGCAGATTAACAGCGACCTGCTCGAACTACACCTCTCTAAGGACCTGACCAGGGATAGAGCCACATGGCGGCGCCTTATTCACGTCCTAGATTACTAGACTAGTTTGATACTGTTCTGTGACTTTTGTCATCGCTTTTCACTTCCTTTTTACCTATATCGCTTATAGGTTTTTTTTTTTGTTTTTTTTTTTTTGTTTTTTTTTTTTTTTAATCCCTATGCTTGGCTAACGTGGGTGTAAGATGCAGGTTTTCGGATTTTTGCAGGTCCTATCCTTGAAGACTCCTCTAGAGCCGAAGGACTCTTATGACCGCCCTCTCCTTATGGGTATGAGACGCCGCCGTCGACCTTCCTTCCCCAGACCCTGGCCATAGAGTATCTATGTGCGGGAACACTGGGTATGATGATGATGATGATGATACAAGTGATTACAATTATAGAAAAATACTTACTAATATTAAATTAATACATACTAAAATAGAGTAAACTAAATCTATATAAGATTTTTTCGAATTTTTTAGGCCTTACTTAGTCATGATTTTAACACTTAAAGTTGTCGGACCCGGACCGACCCGAGCCAAATTAATAACTGGTCCCCATATGTGGCTACACAGGTGAGACTCTATAGTCGAGTCTAATCTAATGTTAACATTTCAACAGATAATAATATCCAACTAATTTGGATATGAAATTGCATTCAATCCAAAAATGCTGTGCAATTAATTAAGTTTATCATTATAATTAACTTCAAAAATTTTCTTTTGTTAAAGTGTGGGACTACATAACCTATACTCGTTATCTCTAGTTCATCTCGTTTATTTTTTGGCCACAAAACAAAAAATGATAAGGGCCCCTAAAAATTTAAAATGTAATCAATAATACTCCATAAATATTCGTTTTATTTTGTATATTATTGATATTCTAACTATTTTTATTAAAAATCCTAATAGGTCATAGCCATATTATATAACAAACTTTAATTTAAGTAAATATCAATCTTTTACATGAATGAACAATAGCCCGCTTTGTCCTTGCTAATCGACGACCATGTTTATATCTGATCAACTTTATCTCACTTTTCTTTTTAATTTGTCATACTCCCTCTGTTTTCATATGTTCTTCTCACTTTCCCCATTTGGAAATTTTTAAAAGTTCTTCTCATTTAGAATCTTTTTATTTTAGTAACCAATAGAATTCAAGGAAATTATTACACTTAAACTCTAATCTATAAGAATTAATTTACATGTTAATTCCCAATGTATTTACTTTACATACACCCAATGAAATTTAATGAAATTATTACACTTACACTTTAATCAATAGAAACTTTATTTTTTATATTATTTTACTCAACTCTCATAGTATCTATTTTGTAATTATGGTTTATATTGGTTTCTTCCCAGATTCCAAATGGGAAGAACAAATGAAAACGGAGGGAGTACTAATTTTGCTTTAATTTTATTTATGGTTGTGATCCACCTTTTTTTCTTTAATTATTATTCACAAATTTAACTTAATTAATTTATATATTTATTTACACATTTCTCTTACTTTCCTGTAAATTACTTCCCCCGTTCCGTAATATATTTACTACTAAATATAACATATTGTATGAGAAAATGTCACTATCAATAACAAATATTATGAAACGGTGGAAGTACTTCTAGACTCTAGTAGGGTATCAACTTTCTTAATTTCTCCGTCCATTACTATAGGAAAATTTAGTGGACAGAGGATAGGTAGGCAGCTAATAGTACTATTGGAATTTGGAAGGACTTTGTTGGACAAATATGAATCATGCAATCTATTTGTTGATGATAATCCTTGGCGTCCAATTAAAACATTTTAATTGATAAAGATAAATAAATACCTATTCAGTCTAAATGTTCATATTTTTTCACTATTTACTCATCGCTCTTAATTTGTATTTTAAACTTAATCTATAAGTTAAAATATAGTCATGTTAGATCTTGCTTGATTCGTCTCAATAGAAGGATTATTAATATCAAATTTTTATAATTTTTAGTTAAGAATAATTTGAAATATCAAGGGCTCGGTAAATTTGAAAAACTAAATATGACAATTAGACCAAATAGGAGGGATTTTATAGAATTTGTCAATATATAGCGAATTGTGCACATGGGGAATTGAATTTTCGTTTTGGATAGATGATAGAATATGTTTTCCTTTTCAACACTGTTGATAATCCACTTGCAGCTCATACTTGTAAATTGTAATAATTTTTTGGAAAAATTACGTGAATAATACAACATTTTATTGTTTTGTTAAAGAGTGTAATAAATGTCATTAAAAATTTTTATTATGTTGCTGAAGGGTTTAATAAATATCATTAAATCCTCTACATATACTATTAGAGATTTAAAGTAATGACATTTGATCTTCAAAAAAAAGTAATAGACATTTAAATTTAATATCGTCAAATATATCCACTAAAAACAAATTATGTTATAGCATTACTATATATGTCTATATGAAAGTATTAACTTTTATCTAAAAATAAAATGACAATAAAATGAATATTATAACAAGAATATTTTAGTTGATTTTATTTGATTCCTACAAGTACTCAACACGATGAAAATCTAAAGCAAAACTTGACCCCTCGATTACATCAAGAATGTCTCTATATTACATTTAAATGGATACGGGAATATAAAAAAGGTGGAAATAACATATAAAGTATAATTATACTCTTCAGGCCTCCACTTAATCTTAATTGAAGAGGAAAAAAAATTAATGAGGTATAAAGTAAGATAAAATAGAGGTAAAGTAGATATTTATATGATTGTTTTATTACTAAAAATAAAAATGTAGCAAGTAATATGAAAATATCAAAAATAAAAAATATAGCAATTATTATGAAATGGAAATGTTCAATCAAATTAATTTCATGTTTTTCGCTAACATAAATATAGAATTAAGTACAAGTTCACAATCAATTTAGAACAAGTATTATTGTTTCCATAAAATAAAAAAATCCTAACAAAAATATCATTGTAGATTATATTTGAATCCCACAAGTACGACACAATGAAAATATAACAAAAACCCAATTTTCAGAGTTTCTATTGCATAAATTAACCCTGAGGTTTTGAGTTTTCCACGTGTTAACCAAAACTTTTAAAAAATCCACATGGTAACCCTGAGGTTTACCAAATTGTTCCATTATGACCTTTTTGGACATAAAACGTTAGCAAAATGTTATTAAACATTAATTTCGAAGCTTTAAGGCTGTTGTACGCCTATATATGCGACTCACCATTTTATATACCATCATTCTCAACCATTTTCCCCAAAATATAAACCCATACTCTACCATCTTTGGATTTGGGGGAAAAAAATATGATTTGTTGATAAATGGTAGATTTGAGGGTTTTATTTTGGGGAAAAAGTTTCAAACTGATGACATTTGGAATGGTGAGTCGCATAAATATGTATACAACAGCCATAAAGCTTCAAAATTAACGTTTGCTAACATTTTTATGTGCAAAAAGGTCATGATGGAACATTTACGTAAACCTCAGGGTTACCGCGTGGATTTTTTAAAAGTTTTGGTTACCACGTGGAAAACCCAAAACCTCAGGGTTACCACGTGAAAATTCCCTATTTTTTATTATAATTTGTCTCATATATACACCACTTTTTTTAGTCTCAATACATTTAAATTTTTTTTAATTTCATTTACGCAATTTACTTTTTATAAATATTCACAATTTTCTAACAAATAGACCATATTTAATGTTTCTTTCTTATTAATTCATTGATGAGACGGATGAATATGTACATGTAAACGATCAAATTTGTAGGGTAAAAATCTTGTATAGACTTACTCCACACTATTTTATTGTGCACCAATCTAATAAAAGCAAGTAGAAATATTTCTTAATTATTATACTCTCTCTATTTTCATTTGTTCTTCTTATCCACTTTATTTCGCAGATACTAACGCAAACTTAAAAGTCAAATAATTTCAATTGTGAGTTTTTTAAAAATTCAACAAAATTGATATTTACATAGTATATATATTGAGATGAATCTTCAAGATTCCACATGAACATGTTTTTTCATATAGATCGATGAGAAATTATAGTCAAAACTTGACACTAAAATTAAAGAAAAATTACCGTGAATAATACAACATTTTGTTAATTTTCCTACAATAATACCAATTATTGATTAACCATGAATAACACCAACTTAAGAGGTTTTATTTCCTTAGAATAATATTAACTAATTTACCAAATTTTTTTTGTCATATAATCTCCTAGTTTGGTATATATATATATATATATATATATATATATATATATATATATATATATATATATATATATATATATATATATATATATATATATATATATATATATATATTCTAGAAAAACACTCCAAAAAGTTGTTATTATTCATAGTTAATCGAAAATTAATATTATTATAGGAAGATATGCAAAAACTTGTATTATTTCTGATCAATTTTCCCTAAAATTAATTCCTAAATTCCATTTACATATCCAAGTAAAAATACTTGTAATTTAATACTCCCTCCGTTTCTTTTCTATTATCCACTTTCCTTATTTGGTTAGTTCACCAAAAAATCGTCCACTTTTCATTTTTAGCAAAGCTTTTTTACCTAAATACCCTATGCTCACACAAGTAAAGACCATAATACCCACACTTATATTATTTAAAATACCCTCAACTACCACCTTTACAATTATTATAATCACTTAAATACCACAACTACCACATTTACAATTATTATAATCATTTAAAATACCCCAACTATCACTTTCTTAATATGGGTGCCCAACTCAATGTGAACAATAATAAAGAACCGAAGGGAGTATTATTCAAAAATTCTTAATCAATAACCGTGATTTGTAAATCACCACAAAAAGACAAAATGAATCATATTAAAATAAAAAAATCAAAAAAGATAAATTAAAATAACAAAATCTCACTCTATCACATCCTACCACATAAAGGTGATTTATTAACTGTTAGAAATACTTCACATGTGAGACAAGATCCCACATCAATAAAATAGTGGGTTGTTGACTTGCATATATAGTGGGTGAACTAATCTTCCTATTGCCTAATATTAACCTCACAAATAACCGTTATTTACTAAGATCATCTCGTATTATTTAGAACTTGTCCGTACCATTAAGATTGGGCCCAATTTAGATGATGATGATTGATGAGTAGTCTACCATTGATCACATAATACAGTTAGCAACGTGTAGTATTGATAACCTAGTTATTTTCGAGGATTTTCATTGGTTTTAAAAAAGTTAAAGCAGTAATTAGTTCCTATTCTTGACAGATGACATCCTCACGTGAAAGATAAAGACACTACATAAAATTATCACAATCTTACTTATTGCTACACTTTTTTTAGTCCACAATTTTGTGGTTTCTATATTTTGCTTACAAAGGCCCAGAACTAAGTCCAAGAATAGCAATACTATGAAAATGCCCTATTATACCAAACACTGCCTGCCACGTGTACTCTCTTAACAGTGCTGAGTTTAGAGGTGTTCATTCGGGTCATCGGGTTGATTTCGTGTCAGGTATTTCAGGTCGGTTCAAAATCGGGTTGTGTTCACATTGGTTTTTACATAATTGTAGATCCATTTTTAAGTCGGGTCAAATCGGCTTCTGTTATAAAGTCGGATGTCTATTGGGTCATCGAGACTGCTTTGAACACCTCTAGTCTGAGTTACTAATCAAAAGCTCATAATCAATCATCGTGATTTGTAACAATACAAAAAAATAAAACAAATACTAAGAAAGTAAACACGCCACAAAAATATAAGTTGAAATCTAAAAACCCCACCTTATCAGATTCTTCCACTTAAGGGTGATTGTTAATACTTCTTTCGTTTCTTTTTATTTGTCCATTTTAAGTTTATCAACTTTAAGAGAGAAAAATTTTAATTAGATTTTTGAAGTATATATTAAAGATAAAGTATATTCAAGTGAGATCTAGTTAGATTTATCTTGATGTAAAGTTTTTTAATATTTAACTTTTAATGATGGATATTTAGAAATATTAAAGCTTTAAATTTGCTTAAATATGCGTGCAAAATGTAAAGTGAACAAACAAAAAGAAATAGAGGACTAATACATCTTTACAATGTACAAATTCTCTATGAGTTATAAATAACCTCCCACTTGAACGAAACCAACTCAATTTCTTAATCTTTGGCCATTCCCATTTAGGGTAAAATCATGGAGACAACGGAGTAATCAAAATTTATAAATTTTCATTTAAGACGGATTCATTATGAGACGATCTTGCAGAATCATGGTAAATAGTTCAACTAAATTAAAACATCCATTTTCATAATTTAAATATCTACTTTTAATTGTTTATTGTTTGACATGTCATTTTGAATGTTAAAATATATAAATTAATACTTTTTTTGGCTGTTTAACTAACTAATAAGCCAAAAGTCAAAAGTCAACCTAAAAACTAAGCCAAAAACCATGTATCAAACACGCCAAACTTTTCACATGCCATTTGTATACTATATTGTCTACTTAAGTCATTAATAATATTGATATTAATTAGGGTAATAAAGTGTAAAAAAATCCTTATTTATATTTATATATACGGCCCTCAACTACTATTATCGAAAATTGTCTTAACTTGAATGTCAAAAAATGTTCAAGATTACTATTTCTTGAAATGTGGCGATACGAAATTTATTTTCTTTAACATAAGACACCAAAAACTCCATACATTGTCATTCATCATGTAGTCCTATCATTGGAAAAGCCTCAAATTAAAATCCTTTTTCATACTTTTTTTATTTGTTGTTTCAATCACCGTAAACATATGGTATATATTTTACACGAGACTTGCGAGAATAACCAAATAATAAAAAGCCAAGTATTATTAATTGTTAATTTCAAAATCTGTAAACTATCAACAAAGAAGCTTATGACTTATGCTATCCGATCTTATTTAAAAAAAAATCTCGTTTTAATTTATAGATTTTGACTTCACATGGTATAACATTGATGTAGGGGGTGATTGCAATGATTGTTGGTTGTTACTTGTTGATTTTTGGTTGTTGGCTTGTTGCCTCTTTACTTGACTTGTTTAACCAGCTGAAAATGTTGATCATTTTGACTAACTTTTAGGCTAGTTACATAAGTCAACTGTTTAGGGAGATATTTGGTGAAATTGAATGGATATTGATTGTTTGCCGATTAGTGATTATTAGAGGAAAAATGGGCAAACAAGCCAAAGTCATTGAGAAAAGATAAAATACCATCTTTTTCATTTAGACTTTAAAGCCAGTTTTTTAGCCGATTGAAAAATTATTTACAAAATATTTTTTTTAACTTTACTCAGCTAACAAGTCAAAAGGTAAAAGGAAAAAAATAAAACTAACCTAAAAGCAATTTACTTAATAGATTGAAAAGCGCTTTGTTAGATATATATATTGTATGACATTTTTATCAATTAAATATTAGATTACTTTCAAAAAAAACTCAAAAGTTAATTCAAGCGAATATGAAAAACCATGTGACTTATATAAGTAACACTATTTATAATTATTTGTTTGGTAAGATCACTTTACTAGACAAAATAAAGTATCTTATATAGATACAAGTCAATATATCTAATTACTCCATTTTAGGAACTTTCAGAGTTGAAAAAAAAACATATGTTAAAGTACCCTTTATTAAAAATTAAATCCCATTCTTACCTTGATTAATCTTTTATACTACTCCATATACTAAAACAATTAATTCAAAATGTCATGTGTTGTAATTCTATTTATTTTTTTCCTAATAAATTTATAAAGATTAAAATATATATAAAAATCCAATTAATCAACAAATAATTTGTTTACTTTAATATCAATAAGATATTCTTCATAATAAATACTCCCTCCTATTTTTCATACTTGTACCAATTATTTTTTTGTTACTATTCACTAATTACTTTTAATTTGTATTTTGTTTTTAATTACTCTATAAGTTAAAATATAGTCATATGGGATCTTATTTTATTCGTCTCAATTCAAAGATTATTAATATCAAATTTTTATAATTTTTAATTATGCAAAATTAAAGATATTAAAGGTTGAAATATTGTTTCGACATGTGTAAAAAAGTAATGGAACAAGTAGGGTGAATAGGAGAGAGTACAGAATACTGTGTGTATGTACAAATACTTTTATCAATTTATTTAGTAAAAAGTTAGTAGTACTGACTGAAAATATAGATATACTCATATTCATATACCATGTATTTGCATCATGTAAGGTAAAGTACTTTTCCGGAAAAGATACTAGAGATGTTCCTTTGGTTTATTGGGTCGATTTTGGATCATGTGTTTTAAGTCTGTTGAAAATCACATTTAGCGTTCACATAAATACTTCAGTAAGTCTTATGGGAGACGGTCTATTCTATAGACGGAATTCATAAAGCCCAGCCCAAAATATAACATAGCATATTTGGGGTTATAATAAATTATTTGGGATTCTAATAACTTATATTTGGGGTTATAGAATAGTATATTCGAGGTTATAATATCTTACATTTAAGATTATAACATAATATAATTGATATTATAATAAAAAAAATCAGTTAAGGGAAATGGGTTGGCCCAATTTTGTGGTCTATCCTATAGACCGTCTCTTGTGAGATTTTGTGTAAATACTTTCTTTGTTTCATAAATACTTGCTACTGATTGTGACATTTTCCCACACATGTCACATACTCATATTCAGTAGCAAGTATTATGGAACGGAAGAAGTACTATACATAATTGTAAAACCATTTTTAAGTCGAGTTAAATTGAAATCAGTTATAAAATTAAATAAAATTCAATTTATCAAATCTGTTTTGAGCAGCTCTATTTGGACTTGAAGCGTAGGGCCAGTTTTGTTACGGTTGAGTAATACGTTCACGTGCTAAGTTGAACTTGGCCAAGTTTGGTCCAGAAAGCATGATTGGGACATGTGTGATCAACAAAAAAAATATAAAAGCATTAAATAATACAAAAGGAAGCACGACAAAGATGTGTGATTTAAAAAAATAATAAAAAATGCAAAGTACTCCTTTTGATTGCCATTTGTGACGTAAGAGGGTTAAGATTTTTTTTTAAATTAATAAAAAAATCCAAATTATTATGGTATTTAAAGGTATGATAAGAATTTTAATAAGAACTTAGATAAATAGAAAATCAAAGTTTATATCAGTAAAACCCGATAAAGTATTAAAATAAAAAATAATAGATCCACCAGCATCAAGGATTATTCATAGCATGTATTTTTGGGGACCCCAATTGTTGTTTGGTTGGAAAGGTAGTTAAATAAGGTGGACCTCGTGTCTTGGGACTTGACAAACCTCCTTCCGTAGGTTCTAGTCTGGGGATTCCCTACAAAGGTCACATAAACAAACATATATATCCTTGATAATTCTTGAGTCGGACAATAATTTAAGCTTAATTAATTATTCTAAATGTAACACTCTATTATTTTAAGTACTTAATATATCAATTAAATACAAATGTATTATTTTGTTTAAGATTAAATTATTTTACACTTTCAAGGAGTTTTAGTAGGATTGGATCATTCTTTCATTTTAAGTCTTTTGCCACAAACTTTGACATTGAGACTTAAGCCTTTTATTAATGGGTTGAATAGACGAAAAAAAAAATAGAGGCCCAAGTGCTAGGAGGAGCTGGCCTTATGGGTAAGGGAAAGGAATTTTGAGTTGCAACTTAGAGGTGTTCAACCGGTCGAGCTGGATCAAAATTTAAATGGGTTGATTTGGGCGGGTTATGGCAAATTTAAGCGGGTTAGGACCGATTAAAGCCTGTCTAAACCGACTTACTTTGACCTGTTTTTAAAAAGTTCATATAGAAGTTATAGTTTTTATATTCTACTTTATGACCCGTTAAATCAATCCACTTATGTATATAATAATATCATATAGAAATATAAAAAAGTACTCCCTCCTATTCAAATTAAGTGTCCACTTTACCTTTTTCACACATGCCGAGACAATATTTTAACCTTTAATATCTTTAATTGTGTATAATTAAAAATTATAAAAATTTGATATTAATAATCTTTGCATTGAGACGAACAAAATAAGATCCCACATGACTATATATTACCTTATAGATTAAGAGAAAAATACAAATTAAGAGTGGTTAGTGAATAGTAACCAAAAAGTAAAGTGGACACTTAATTTGAATAGGAGGGAGTAATAATTTACCGTAGATGCTCGTTTAGATACCATTGGCTAGAAATGAAAGAGTATGAGTACAACAGTGTGATTAATCACATTGCCATTTTAATGTGACTATTTAATTAAGAAACATGTAATCATGAAAGAGGTTCATTGATAATATATGTTGAAAAAATTATAAAATGATATCATATGACTCACTTTTATTTGTTTGAGTAATTTTGTTGCAATTTCACCTGATTAGTCTTAATAAAGGGGATTACACATAGGAGGTTCTGAGCAGGTTCAACATTTTCGACCGTACAGAGCTCCGAAATATTAGAGGCCTCAATATATAGTTGGGTTTGGCATCTACAGTGGCGACGGGAGTTGTATGGTTGGGAGATTGAGGATGTTCGTCGGTTGTTGGATTGTCTTGGATCTATTCATCGTGTGGGTGAGGATCGTGTGGCTTGGCGGAATTTGTCGACATTTGCATATCCTACGAAGCATATTTTTGAGCAGGTTTATTCTGATTGTGCTCCGATTCTTCCTCGTGCGATTGCCTCTCAACTGTGGCGTATTTGCTGTCCTCCCCGTGCACATATTACTTTATGGATGGCTTGTTTGGAGCGTTTGAAGACTGGGGATCGTTTGTTGAACTTTGGGGTTATTTCTGCATCGGATGCTGTATGCCCATTGTGTGGAGTTGATGTGGAGACTAACTCCCATGTTCTCTTTACATGCCCGTTTTCATGGGAGGTCTGGATGACTGTCTTAGCTTGTTGGGGGCTGCAAGGGGTATTACATTCCCGGTGTGATTGTTTCTTTCCTGCTTGGGGTGGTTTAGTTCGGTCTCGTAGATGGAAGCGTCTTTGGTGGATGATTCTTGGTTGCGTTCTGTGGTCTCTCTGGTTTGAAAGGAATGCGATAAAATTTGAGGGTAAGGTTCCTGATGTGCGTCGGTTTATCTTCTCTTTGCGGCGCAGAATTGGTTTGTGGGCTAAGGAACTTCGATTGTATGATGGGGTATCAGCTGGTGATTTTCTTCATGCTCCTGGGCTTCTGATCACATAGTGTACTTTTGTTTGCTTTTTGGGTTTGGTTTCGGGTTTTGTTATTTTTGTTTTGTTTTGGATTGGTGCTTGTAATAGGTTTTTAGTTTGTACTGTTGCATAGTCCACCCCTATGCGTTTTGTTTGGGTGGCCTGTCTCTTTGCCCCTTTCTCTAATGGCTTTTTCCCCTCGCGGGGTTTTTTATGCCGGCAGGGCTGGGGTGTCAAAGTTTCAGTGTTTTGTTGTTTCTTCTATAAAGTTTCCCAATTTGCGAAAAAAAAAATTATTAGAAAAATATTATCATTTTTAAAATTACACAGGCCTTTATAAAATTTATCAATTTTTGCTCCGCCCCTAAGATTACATGTAAAATGATAAACACTACACTATGCAATAAATCTAATACAATCAACTAGATTTGTCTTCAGAAGGGAGAGAATATTTATTATTATTATTATTATTATTTTTTTTGGCAAATAAAAGATTTTATTATTATTATTATTATTATTATTATTATTATTATTATTATTATTATTTTCATAAGGTGGCATGTGTTTAATAAAATAAATGGGCCGGGCCATATCGGGTCGTTTAGAGCCCGTCTTGAATTTTGTAAGGTCCGGCCCAATCCGTTTTTAATAGAGCTCAACCTAACCCATATCCGGCTCGTTGCACAAGTCTACTTTCGTAGTTACACTAACATAAAAATGTCAGCAAACTTCTTCCTTGTTACAATTAATCACAAAGGAAGAGAGGATATATTCATATATAATCACAATTTCATTGATATTATTAAAGATGAAACACTTATATATGATGAATTTTGTAATAAGCATTATCTAAAAGCTTAGGTTAGATTCTACTTCAAAATACTCACACAATTACATCAAAACTAAGAAAACATCATCACAAATTAAAGAATTTTGTACCCAAATCCTTAAGTAACACCATATAATTGTCACTCTACACTTAAACTAGTGAAAATATTCATCTTATCTACTATTTACAATCCCAACCTCAGCCGGTTTCTTTGTAGGTTTACTCAACTGAAAAACAGGATGCCTACAAAGTTTTTTCATACCTTTCCTGAAATTTATTCTATCTAATATTCCAACTTCGACTTCTCGATCTTCATCCAAAGACTCGGATACAATCGAAACAATCGGAGAGCTATACTTTTTCCCCTCCTCGTTCTTTTTATGTGATTTTCGATGTTTTTTCTCGGGGGTGCAATCGAATCGGTCTAAAGTGACACTTCTTAGAAGCTTTTTGCTATGTACTTGATCATTGACATTGGTTGTTTTGTCTTGCAACTTCTCATAGATTAATTCTCCAAATGAAATAGACTTGTGCGGCGTTTTGCTAGAATTGTCCGAAAAGTCGGAACATGATGAAAGGGCCTTTGTTTTGTTTGTAGATTCATCTCTTGATTGAAGGGTTTTCACAATCAATGTTTTTAAGAAGTTCATAACTTGTACAGCATGGATCAATGCTGTCAATGGATCAGCCATCTGCAACACAAAGATAGTGTAGTTGATCATGTAAGTCGTGTAACGAGCTAGCTAATGATGGAAGATATTGTCAGGAACGAACTCGATCAAAAGCTAAAGCTGATGGTTGAGCCCTGGTATATGTTATATACTCTATCATGCCTTATCACACGAGTATCCGTTGGGCTAGAAGTGTAAATAGAGTCTAAAAGTGTGAATGCAGCATTGACCCTCATTATTCCCGGTGTTATATGTTCCACTTAATATGAGAAGGGTATTAAATTGGAATTTTTATCTTGTTGGCTTTGATACTATGTTAAAGAACCAACTCAACCAAAAGCTTAAGCTGTTGGTTGAGGCTCTTGTTAGCCCTCCTCAAAACTAGTGCGAAATATTTAACTTCAATTTCAAAGGTGTTGATTTTTGATACCATATCTTGAGACCAACTCAACCAAAAGTTTAAGCTTATGGTTGAGGCCCCAAATACGAGCGTTTCATAGATGAATAGGATGCTAATAGACTAGGAGGGTGTTGAACGGGAGTTAAGGTTCACCTGAGTCATGTTCGGTGCAAAGACCATAGCAATATTCCGCGCATTCATCTTGTTATATTGTTCATTCTGCACAACATCCGCCATCAAATTGATAGCCCAGTCGAGGAGTGCAGCTTCCATTGGCGGGAGCAGTTTTAAGAGCTGAGTACACTCATCTTCGGTATTGCAATGCATTACCTGCTCGGGTTTTAGGCAATCAAGAACCCCTTTCGGTAGTTCTCTAAACCAGGCCTGCAGTACGAGTATTTACATCAGAACTTCAGAACCAACTACTTATTGATATGAAGAAAGCGAGTGAGCCAAAGTGCAGTCAAGCAATGCGAGATCAGCCAGAATCGCTGAAATGCAGACACGTAAATCTGCACAATGGGTCGGTTGCTGCTAATTCTCATATTAAAGAGTGAAACTCATCATGTGTTGTATGAAAGTCAATGCTCATTAGTCGTGGGTTAGTGGGCCTAAGCCCACGGGGGTCCCATGGGTGTTTCCACACGAGTTGGCCCAGGTGTGATCATAAGACAAATAGTCACGGCCTAACATATATACAGCACAATCATATTCGGGATAATGTGAACACCTTAATTAGTCCTGCCAAACAATGAACGTCGATTCCCTGTGGAACAATCCCTTTGTTCAATTGGCCTCGAACATTCTCTTCTTGGCTGTTTTCAGCATTTATTCGAAAAATTCCTTCCGCCTTCAAACAGATTGAATCACAACAATTAACATATCAGCAGTCATGTATGGATAATAACCACAATACCAATAACACTTTCGGTTCAAGAAGCATACTTGAAGGCCGCCTTCTGCATATAGGCGCTTTTGCATTCTTATAAGTATGGTAGGCACACTATTTCCTCTTCCATCAATCGAGCACTGCATCGACTGAGGAGAAACGCCAAACACACTCGCACTGGAGAAACACACGACAATTCAAAAATCAAGATAATCCCACGAAGTAGAGTATGAAGTTAATCAGTTATGAAACAAAAGGAAAGAGTTTTAAAGTAAACACTGGACAAACTACAGAAAATGCCAGTTACATTGGAGTGTGTAGGCTTATTCATAAATGATAATCTCTAGGCAACATACTATCTGCACAAAAAACTCCTTTGGCAAAGTAGAACATATCATGGGCCACAACCATTAGCTGAACTTTTGGTTGAGTTGATTCTTTGACATGGTATCAGAAGCGAACGTGACAGAAGGTTCATGAGTTTAACTCTCTTTCACATCTTTCAAAGGGAATACTTAACCCCATGTACGAGGATCAATGTGTTAAGTGGGCGTGTATCTGGAGCTTCAACTATATGCTTAAACTTTTGCTTAAACTTTTGGTTGTGTTAATTTGTTGACATCAATTTAAATCTATGGATGTCACATAGAAATAGCTTATGTATGTGAATGACCATAACATGTACAACTCCAATATTTGACTTAAACAAAATAGAAAGCTTTCTTTTAAAGGAAGACTCAAACAGATAAAATATGAGTTTCAACACATTTGCAAGATAATTTGAAATGTAACTTATGTCAAAAGGACAAGAGTTACATTGAGATTTTTTGATGTGGGGTTACATGTGGGTTATTTTCGAATTTAGTGCTGATTATGCTAACCAAAATATGTTAGTGTTAAATCAACAGTTTAAGTGTATGATATGTTCCTGATTTTAATCATCAACTCTAGCTTTTGGTTGAATTGATTATTTAACATAGTATCAAAAGTCAACGTGACAAGAGTTCAATCTTTCGAATCTCAACTATTTCTTTTTAATGAAATATTTCGCGCAAGGTATATGGAGAGTGTATATTTTCGTATGAGAGGACATATTAGAGTATACTTCCTCCGTATAGTTATAAGGGATCTTCTTTCATTCATTTTAGAATCTAGTTTTTTAATATGTGATTTTTATAATTTTTCGTTCAGTTGAAATAAAGATATACTGTATTTGTTTTTATAATTTTTCGTTAATGTCTTGGTTTCATTGGACGGTAAATAATCTTTCCCCACGTGAAGTTCTCTATAATCTACAAACTTTATTCCTTTAATTCAGTCAAAAAATTAGGTAATTTTGCATATTGCTTTGCCATCAAAATATGTGCTGCTTTGGATTCAATGTACAATATTTTGCTAACCTTTATTAAATATATTTGTTTTTTGTTTTTACCACATATTCTGTATTCACTAAATTATGGTATTTCTTTAATCACCATATTTCCTATAAAAATCAAATTATGAAATAAGGTAAGTAGAAGTGAATTTAAAAGTGAAGACGAATGAAAAGATGACAGGTAAAAATATTTCCCGATAAATATTTACCCAAAAATATGAAGAATAATTTCCCAATTTGTTCTCCTCTATTACTTTACAACAATTACTACCCTTAATATAACAATTATATATATTCTTTTAATTTTATCCCCCAATAATCTTACTTTTTTATTTTGAATTTTATTTATCCCAAAAATATTTACTTCCATAACAAGTGTAACCTTAGGTTATGTTAATTAAAGCCAAGAATCCGTATCATTTCAAAAAAAAAAAAAAAAAAAAAAAAAGCCAAGTAACCGTATTATTGATGAGGTAAGAACACCTCCAAAAGCTACCAATTACACTAATTGATAACAAACAAATAGCGGAAATAACCCGGACAAAATTAATTCACCAAAATCAACACACTCAAATATCACCACTAAACCACAATGAGATCAACAAGTAAACAAGACAAAAGCAAGTAATAATCAAAGAGCAAAGACACAAGATTTTTACGTGGAAAACCTCTTCGGTGTGAAGAGTAAAAACCACGGGACTTTAGGAGTCCACCCAAACTTCTCTTATTATGATGAAAAGGAGGTTACACAAACCAATCCAAAGTTCTCCAAAGGGTCTTCAAACTACCCAAGAACAAACAACCATAATAATCAACAATTGAGAAACAAAGAGGGAAGAAATCACCCAAACTGCAGCTTCTGTCCAGGAAGTATAACCAACGAACCGTAGCTCAAAACGACGATCCAACCGTCCAAAATGAAGCCCTATGTGTCCCCAACAAGCTGGTAAAATTATAGGACGATCCAACGGTTGAAACTCCGGGAAATGGCAAATTCGTGGATGCTGCCAAGGGGGTATACGGGATTTGTGTTTCTCTCTTTTCTCTCTTTTCAAAAGATGATCTTTTGTCTTATGATAGAAGACCAAATATAAAAACCCTAAGCTTCTCATGGAAGCTAAAATACTTGACCCCACATGGGTAAGAAAATAAGAGGATATTTATCCTTAATATAAAATGGGTTTCTCCACATAGGAAGGGACCCAAAAACCCAACAAACTCCCCCTCACGACTATGTGGAGGTGATTGCCATCCCGGCAATCTCACGGCAAATCTCAAGCTTCCCACGAAGTAAGGCTTTAGTCATCATATCGGCACCATTGTCATTGGTATGAATCTTCTCCAAAACAAGTGACTTCGCATCAAGAACATCACGAATCCAATGATACCTCACATCAATATGTTTCGACTTAGCATGAAAGGTCGAATTCTTAGCAAGATGAATTGCACTTTGATTGTCACAAAACAACACATACTTCTTTTGAGTGAAACCAAGTTGACGCACAAAACGTTTCATCCAAAGCAATTCTTTACATGCCTCAGTCGTAGCAATGAACTCGGCCTCTGTTGTAGATAAAGCAACACATTTTTGTAGTCTAGATTGCCAAGCTACAGCTCCCCCTGCAAAAGTGACCAAGTAACCCGAAGTAGACCTTCTCGAGTCAATATCACCAGCCATATCAGCGTCTGTGTAACCCACAAGGATAGGCTTATCACTCCCAAAACATAACTTCAAATCTGCAGTGCCTTGTAAGTATCTCAAAATCCACTTCACAGCATTCCAATGCTCTTTACCAGGATTAGACAAGAACCTACTAACCAAACCAACTGCATGTGCTATATCAGGTCTTGTACAAACCATAGCGTACATTAAGCTACCCACGGCTGATGCATAAGGGATATGTCGCATAGCTTCCTTCTCTTCAACGGTGGAAGGACTTTGTCGAGCACTCAACTTAAAATGTAAACCAAGAGGTGTACTCACTGGCTTTGCTTTATCCATGTTGAAACGTTGAAGCACTTTATGAATATATGCTTCCTGTGATAACCACAATTTTCGAGCCATTCGATCACGAACAATCTTCATGCCAAGAATGTTTTTCGCGGGCCCAAGTTCCTTCATGGAGAATTTCTTGCTCAACTGCTGCTTCAAGCTAACAATACGATCAACATTCTGCCCAACAATCAACATGTCATCAACATAAAGTAGCAAAATAATAAAATCATTGTTAGCAAATCTCTTTTGAAAAAACACAATGGTCCATAGCAGTTTTCTTGAAGCCTTGCTCCCCCATAAAAGAATCAAACTTGCGATACCATTGCCTTGGAGCTTGTTTCAAACCATACAAGCTCTTCTTCAATTTGCACACATAATCTTCTTTTCCCTTAACTTTGAAGCCCTCTGGTTGTTGCATATAAATATCTTCATGAAGGTCACCGTGAAGGAAGGCAGTCTTCACATCAAGCTGCTCAATCTCCAAGTCAAGGCTAGCAGCAAGACCCAAAACAACTCTAATAGAAGACATTTTGACAACCGGTGCAAAAATTTCTTCAAAGTCTACACCCTTCTTCTGATTACAGCCTTTCACAACTATCCTAGCTTTGTACTTGGGCTTCTTAGCATTTTCATCCTGCTTAAGCTTGTAAACCCAACGATTCCTCAAAGCCTTTTTACCCTTAGGTAGTTTCACAAGGTCAAAAGTGTGATTTTCGTGCAATGAACTTATTTCATCTTTCATTGCTTCCATCCAAAGCTCCCTGTCATCACTTTCCATGGCTTCCTCAAAACATTCAGGTTCTCCCTCATCGGTCAAGCAAATATACTTAGTGGAAGGATACCTAGTAGAAGGAATATGACCTCTCTCAGATCTTCTAACAGGAGCGGGAGGCGGCTGGTCTTCAGGGTGATCTTGATGATCAATTTCTTCAACATTATCATCATCAACGGGAATATTAACCCCTGGCATATTGCCCTCAATATCATCATCTTGCACCTCAGCAGGAATAGGTGCAGGAACCAAAGGAGGTGAACTCAAATCAACTAGATCACCACCAATCTGAGACGTAGAAGCAGGAGCCTTCTCAATATCAGAAATGAACTGTTCTTCAACAAAGACTACATCTCGGCTGCGAACCAACTTCTTTTCAACAGGATCATAAAACCTGTACCCAAATTGATCTTCTCCATAGCCAACAAATATGCATTCACGAGTCTTGGAATCAAGCTTCGATCGTTCATCTTTTGGGACATAAACATAGGCCTTGCACCCAAAGACACGTAGGTGATCATAAGACACATCCTTCCCAAACCAAACTCTATTAGGAACATCACCATCTAAAGGAACACTAGGTGACAAATTGATCACGTGAACTGCAGCATACAAAGCTTCACCCCAAAAGTGTCTAGGTAACTTTGCCTCTGAAAGCATACATCCCATTCTTTCTAACAAAGTTCTGTTCATTCTCTCGGCCACACCATTTAACTGAGGAGTTTTCTTTGGTGTAAATTGATGTCGAATACCCAATGACTTGCAATAATCATCAAGCGGCCCAATGTACTCTCCGCCATTATCAGATCGTAGACACTTCAACTTTTTACCAGACTGTCGTTCAACTAGAGCATGAAATTGCTTGAAAATATCAAGCACTTGATCTTTTGTTTTCAAGGCATAACACCACAGCTTTCTTGAACAATCATCAATAAAGGTAACAAAGTAAAGTGCACCACCAAAGGATTTTACCTTTAAAGGACCACACACATCAGAATGAACTAACTCAAGAAAATCAGGCTTTCTTGAAGGAGGGAGTTTCTTGAAAGAAACTCTGTTCTGCTTCCCTGCTAAGCAATGTGGACATCTCTCCAACTTTGCACTCTTTAAACCAGGTAACACATTCTTTTTCATCAAGCATCCAAGGCCTTTCTCACTCATATGACCAAGTCTCCTATGCCATAACTGTGCTGGATCACTAGTTGCTACATTGATACTATCAGTAGAAATAGAGGCTTGCATCCAATATAGACTAGAATGCTTCATCCCACGAGCAAACACTAAACTTCCCTTAGTGAGCTTCCACTGCCCACCATAAAAGGTACTGCAATATCCTTCTTCATCGAGCTTACTAGTAGAGATCAAATTCAACCTAATGTCAGGAACATGCCTAACATCCTTGAGTAAAAGCTTAGCACCACTATCAGTCACCAAGCAAATATCTCCAACACCAACAACCTGAGTCAAACCATCATTACCCATCTTCAATACCCCAAAATCTCCAGGTGTATAAGTGGTAAAGAACTCTTTCTTTGATGTCACATGTCGTGAGGCTCCACTATCAACTACCCAACTAGTTTCACAACTAGCTAAATTAACAACATCTCCATCATAAACAATGACAAGATCACTGGTAGTCGCGGTTGCTGCTCGATCATCCTTATCATCATCTTTCTTATCATGATACTTCACATGTTTGCCTTTGCCTCCCGTGTTATCTCTTTTCCACTTGTAGCAAAATTTTTGAATGTGACCCATTTTATCACAATAGTTGCATTTCATGTTCTTGAATTTTCCACGGGACTTGCTCCTACTAGAACCTCTATCATTTGAAGCTCTACTATTATTTCTCCCCCTATTTTCTGCAACATAAGCTTTCTCGGGTTGTGAAGATGACACACCATGAGACTTCTTTCGCATTTCTTCATTCAAGATGCCAACTTTAACAAAGTCTAAAGTAACCTTTCCGGAAGGAGCTCCATTACAAAGTGTCATTCTAAAAGTATCCCAAGAATCAGGAAGAGTACTAAGTAACAAAAGTCCCTGAACTTCATCATCAAACTTGATTTCCATGGCCGACAATTGTTGTGTAATGCCATGAAAATCACTCAAGTGATCGGAAAGTGCCTTGTTCTCATTATACTTTAAATTCATCAATTGCTTGATCAAGAACAACTTATTATTTCCCGACTTGCTAGCATAAAGTGACTCAAGTTTTTGCCACAAGGTTCTAGCATTAACTTCTTCATTAATGTGATTCAAAACATTATCATCAACCCATTGACGAATAAACCCACAAACTTGCTCATGCTCAAATTCCCATTGTTCTTCACTTTTGCCATCCGGTTTTTGAGTGGTAAAAACAGGTAGATGCCAACTTTTAACATACAACAAGTCTTTCATCTTCCGTTTCCACAAATGATAATTAGTCCCATTTAAACTAATCATTCTACTAGTGTTAAGATTACCATCCATTTAGAGAATTAACAATTAATCCGGCTCTGATACCAGTTGATGAGGTAAGAACACCTCCAAAAGCTACCAATTACACTAATTGATAACAAACAAATAGCGGAAATAACCCGGACAAAATTAATTCACCAAAATCAACACACTCAAATATCACCACTAAATCACAATGAGATCAACAAGTAAACAAGACAAAAGCAAGTAATAATCAAAGAGCAAAGACACAAGATTTTTACGTGGAAAACCTCTTCGGTGTGAAGAGTAAAAACCACGGGACTTTAGGAGTCCACCCAAACTTCTCTTATTATGATGAAAAGGAGGTTACACAAACCAATCCAAAGTTCTCCAAAGGGTCTTCAAACTACCCAAGAACAAACAACCATAATAATCAACAATTGAGAAACAAAGAGGGAAGAAATCACCCAAACTGCAGCTTCTGTCCAGGAAGTATAACCAACGAACCGTAGCTCAAAACGACGATCCAACCGTCCAAAATGAAGCCCTATGTGTCCCCAACAAGCTGGTAAAATTATAGGACGATCCAACGGTTGAAACTCCGGGAAATGGCAAATTCGTGGATGCTGCCAAGGGGGTATACGGGATTTGTGTTTCTCTCTTTTCTCTCTTTTCAAAAGATGATCTTTTGTCTTATGATAGAAGACCAAATATAAAAACCCTAAGCTTCTCATGGAAGCTAAAATACTTGACCCCACATGGGTAAGAAAATAAGAGGATATTTATCCTTAATATAAAATGGGTTTCTCCACATAGGAAGGGACCCAAAAACCCAACAATTATCACTACCTAAAGTACTATTAATCATATTCAACAAATAATAGCCTTTCAAAATCAATTAACATAAAAATCTATATAACAACAAATTATAGCCTATCAAAATCAATTAACATAAAAATCTTTTTAGCCAACCTTACAATTCCAAAAAACCCAAATTTCCTAGATTTCAACACAAAATTATACCCAATATCATCTTAACATGCATATGTAAGTACTTCACACTCATATCTTAAATCAATCACACTAAAGAAAAAGACTAATAAATGAACCAATTAGAAAAAAAAGTTAAAAACTTCAATACCCATTACTTTAATCACCAATTAAATGCACAAACAAAAGTTCAAATCTTTAATTACCAATTAAAACACCAAACAAACATCAAACAAAATATAAGAATCATGTGTTAGCCTAATAGTTGAAAGTAACAGGGCTCGATCACTCCCCTTACTCCTAGGAAATTTATATCTATTAAATTAGCTCTGATACCAACTTAAGGTGAAATGTATATCTATTATATTAGCTCTGATACCAACTTAAGCTAATGATTAAACTCCGCATAATTTTATATTTTTATATAAAATGAAACCAAAACATGGAAATGAAAGTTAAAAAAAAAAAAAAAAAAAAAAAAAAAAAAAAAAAAAAAACTAACCTTGCACTAGGAACTCTTTTAAGAATCTCAGGTTGAAATTCTTGAGGCAAACCAAGAAAACCCTTAAAACGATCAAAAGTAACATGAGAAATATGTTGAACATTTGTTGGATAACTAATATCCAATGAAGAAACATCTTCTCTTTCAACACTACAAGTAACTAGCAATGATTTTCTCAATGCAGTTGCCACAAATGCTAAAATTGGAAACTGCCCATTATTTTCTTTTCTATTTTTATCATTTAATCTAACTGGAGTATTTATAAATGGTGTTGAAATTGGATCATAATCTTCATATTCTTCTTCATTTTCTTCAAGTTCCTCTGTTTTTTCTTCCTCTGTTTCATCCCCATCTGAATGATCCCAAACGGATGAACTCGGAGGTGAGTTAGTTGACTCACCACCGAGTCTACACGATTTAGATCGGAATAAAAGTGTCATTTCTTAATGATTTGGATTAACAACATAAACATAATAACCAGAAAACAGCAAATAGTGATAAGATTAAGGAAATATTTAATGGGTTTTAAGAGTATTAAATATAATGATTAAAAAGGGTAGCTAGCTTGGAAATGAGGAGAAGAATGTAGGAGTAGAAATGAAGATTAGGAAATGGATTGAGTTTATGAGGAGGGAAAAAAAACAAAAATCAAAAATAAAAAGATAAAAAGAGTTTAAAGATTCTTCTATCACACTGTTTCACTATGAGACGCCTTAATTCTTAATATTAAAAACACTCATTATACTTGTTCTATTTCGGATCGATTTAAAATCTGAGTGTTGAGTCTAAATTAATTTTACTTGTTCTATTTTCTTATCGGGTAAGTTCACATTACTTGTTTCATTTCTATTTTAAGACATACATTTACAGGTAGTCCTCTCATTATATTAATATTAAAAATATTCAATATTGCACATGAGTCTACTATTTTAGATGATCTTCTCTAATTCTTAATATTAAAAACACTCAATATTACACATAGTCGAAAAGTAAATTGAAGTATTAATATATGGGCTCATAATAGCTCAAAAGAGTTGGGAGTAGTTTTATATTTTTGGAAGTAAACAAAAAAAGTAAAGAAATGTACTGACAAATCCGTGAGTGCATGAATAGTGATACTAAATACACATGGAATGCCTCATAAACAAATGGCAATGAAGATTAAGACATCTCAATATAGTTGGCCTGTCTTGGGATTATTATGTCTTGATTTCAGTGTAAATCTTAAGTTATTTTAAGGGTTAAGTCATATTCAAGAGAACTCACCTTATTATATGGCCAAGTGTTACCTTAATTCTAGGACTATTCTTTACTTGTTTCTATTTACTTACTCTTGTAAGAGATTATCTCTACAGAGACTGTCTCTTATAACAATATTGTCAAGGAATCATCTCAATTAAAAGTTTAAGCTGATGGTTGAGGTCTCAGAATATGTTATATACTCTAATACGCCCCCTCACACGAGAGCCTTTGGGCTAGAAGTGTGGATGCAACACAGGCCCTCCTCATACCTGGTGCTAAATATTCCACTTTTAAATGAGGGTTGGTTGAGATTCGAACCTGTAACCTCTTGTCACACTGCCTTCTGATACCATGTCAAGGAACCAACTCAACCAAAAGCTTAAGCTGATGGTTGAGGCCCCAAGATATATTATATACTCTAACATATTCAACTATCACTCTTAAATTGTGTTTAATTATTAATTTATAAGTTAAAATATAATTATGTTTTATCTATATAATTCGTTTTAATGTAAAATTAAAATTTAATTTTTTCTTATAATATAAAATATAAAGTAAAATATCTCCTAATTACTTTTATTAGTTCTCCTACAAATATCAAATATAATCAATAATCAATATTGTAAATGAGACGAAAAGTAGTAATAGTAGCACCTAATTTAAGCACCTAATTTGAGTTGATGTTGTAAAAGTAATTTTTGTTAAGTTTGGTTTGTGTTTTGACTTTTTATCTTCTTATTGCTAATTAAGTTAACAAAAATATGCTCCAATTAAGCTTCTAGTTTTACCCCAAAAAAATTGGTGAATAATACGCCTAGAGTAAGGTATATATAACTACATTAATAATAACTTGTTTCATTTATAAAACCACTTCAATAATATGTGAAGATGGTAATTTTATCTCAAAAAAAAATATGTGAAGATGGTAATTTTATCTCAAAAAAAAATAATATGTGAAGATGACATCATATATATAATGAGGTAAAAGTACTTAAAAAAGGAAAAATGCACACTAATTAATACTCCCCCCGTTTTCATATGTTCTTCTCACTTTTCTTATTTGGAAATTTTTAAAAGTTCTTCACATTTAGAATCTTTCTATTTTAGTAACCAATAGAATTTAAGGAAATTATTACAGTTACACTCTAATCTATAGAAATTAATTAACATTTTAAATCCCAATGTATTTACTTTACATACATCCAATGAAATTTAATGAAATTATAACACTTACACTTTAATCAATAGAATCTTTATAGTTTATTTTTATTTCTTTCCTTATTCCAAATGGAAAGATTAAAAAAACGGAGGGAGTATATTTTCTGTGACCACTCATTAATTACTTAATGATAAACCTATATACCTAGGAATCTAGACAATACTTTAGCAAGAAGCAAGAAAAAACAAAAGTCATATACTTCATTTACTTACAAATAATGTTTTGATTTTGATTTGAAGTCATTAATAGAAACCTTCATTTTTGTTTTTATTTTTGTTTGATGTCATAAGATACCAAATTAAAATAATAATAAAAAAAATTAGTAGATTGTTATTGAATAATTATTATTATCAAAGTAATTACAAAAAATAGGACAGAAATTGTACTAAAAATATCGGATCTTCTTATATTACCCATATTGACTAGTATTTTGTCACTATACTTGATCAAGTACTTTAAATATATTATTATAATTATTACCATTGTTTTTATTATTATTAACATAGTTGGTGCAAGAATTAGCCGACCAACAATGGATTCTTTCATCAATAAATAATACAGCAAAATTGTGGGGATATTACAAGAACTAGATCTACAAATGGAAAGTGACATAAAACATTGCGTTCATATTATTTACTACATTTTAAAATTTGTAATTAATTTTAATTTATAAGTCAAAATATAATTAAGTGAGATCTTATTTGATTTGTTTCAATGTAAAGATTATTTAATATCAAATTAATTTTATAATTTTTTATTATTTATATAATTAGAAAATAAACAGACTGCGTGAAAAATAAAATAGTGCAAATATCACGCATAATTCAGTGTACTAGTCTAGCTAGTAAAACTACCCTACTTTATTAAGTACTCACTCCGAATCATTTTATATGTCCCATTTGGGTTTTCACAGTTATTAAGTGTAGTGTGGAGTCCATTAAAAAGGTAATATTTGGGTATTTTAATTGATTAAATTAATTGTAAAGGTGGTAGTTGAGTATTGGGAGTAGTAAAAGTGGAGATATTTTGGTAAAAAAAAAGATAGACAAAAAAAGAAATAAAACAATTGACATGATTTTGCCAAATAAGGAAATGGGGCAACTAAAATGATTAATTCGGAGGAGTATTAAAGTGTAGTTATGTCTTTAATTTTAAGGGTATATGTTTTTCCTTTTGAGTGATTATTTATGCTCATATTGATATAGAGATAGATGGAAGTCTTGAGTAATGCATAGAAAAGGCAAGTTGTACAATACTAGAATTAATATTGTTTGTTCAATTAAAATATATATGCATGAGCATTCATGTTGGTGAGTAAATAGAGTCTTTCAAGGTACAAAGAAACCAGCTGGAATGAAGTTAATATCAGTCAACTGATTTTTATTAATTGTAATTAAAATTTAGTTTAATATCCATTAAAATTAATTTTTACAAATTTAAACAATTTTTTCATAAATAGTATTTTTTTATAAGGTGAACCTGTTAGAGTATATAATATATTCTAGAGTCTCAACCATCAGCTTAAGCTTTTGCTTGAGTTGGTTCCTTGACATGGTATCAAAGCCAACATAATAAGAGGTCACGAGTTCGAATTTCAATCACCCCTCATTTAAGTGGAATGTTTAGCACCAGGTATGAGGAGAACCTGTGTTGCATCCACATTTCTAGCCCAAGGGGCTCTTGTGTGAGAGGGCGTGTTAGAGTATATAACATATTCTGTAGCCTCAACCATCAACAAACAGGACCTTATAATAAGTTATAGACATTTATCTGAATTTATTTGCATTAAGTTTGACTCAAAGAAAATATGCTTAGCCTAAATCAAGAAATAATACAATACTAATTAACTTCCTTATTTAGTTATTTCCAAGATTAAGTTATCACTTGCGTTTTCACTCTACTCAATAAATAAAATACTTATTCAACCCTTAGTATATTTAATTATACATATTTAATAATAACAAATTAGATAATTTTAGTTTATTCAGATACGAATAAAAGGTTGGAGGGTCAATTCTCGAATTTTAGATTTTGGTAAATTAATTAGTTAAAACAACTTATTGTTGTACTTTAGCTAATTTACAACAAGCTTATTTCACCGGTATATTCAACTTAACAGATCAAATCAGTCACTCTAATAAGGTATTAGTTGTTTGTCAAACACTATTTTTTGTGTTAATATTGTTTACATATTTTTAGAAATTCATTGAAAAAATGTTAATGTATGAGCATGATGTTCTTAAACATGATGCTAATTAACCTTGATTTTTATTACCCTAACGGTCCGTTTGGTAGGTGGTAATAAACCGTAATAATGGGAATGAAAAGCTAAGTTAATTTTGGTTGAAAAATCTCTTGGTCACCTTGATGGTCATGCTTCTCCAACTTAAATCATCTCATTTTCTTCATAAAATTCATTCCATGCATTACCATGAAAAGGTGGTATTAGGTGGTAATGAAAATTTGTAACCAAAAATTTTTTTTGTGATCAAAGTTTCATTACCATGGAAATGATATGGAACTTTTGAAGAAATTTTATACTATGAACCATTCCCATTACCACCATTTAATACCACTAACCAAACGTGCCGTAAAATTGCTAAATAATTCTATGTACAATCCACAATACAAAGAAAAAACAAGAGATATAGAAGATTCAAAACAAGTAGCTTTCAAGCCACCCAAAGTATCCTACTATGAAAAGTAGTGTTGGGGCTTTGGAAGGAGACTTACACCTAGCAGATTAATGTGGCAAGATGTTGCATAAATTCCTATTCATAACTCTTCAACCAACCATCTAAGATTAGATGGAAAAGCTAGAAAAGATCCTCTTAACCAAACAAAGAATACCTCAATGATGAGTCTGGTGAAGGAAGAACGACGGCAACTCATACTCATAGAGAAAAGTGCGATCAAAAAGAGTCCCTCGGCTCGAGAGGTGGATAATAATACTTCGGGTTTAAAAATAGTTACTACACTTGAATTGTAATTAATTAATATTCATCAATCAATAACTTTATTCTTTATGTACGTATATACAAAAATATAGTTAAGTGGGACTTATTTATTTTTTTTTCAATACATACTTTCATAATGTTAATATTTATATATTATAATTTTTGATTGTACGTAATAAAATATGTCAAGGATTAAAATATTGCATTGGCTAGCATGAAACAAAGAGTGTTGTAACTTGTTAACTTTCTGATTATGTTGCACTAAGTATTTGCAAGAAACAAGAGGTAATGAAAAATATTATTTCATTCAATCAGAAGTAATTACAAAGGAGTACATTAACCTATATATATAGGTTCTGTTATAACAGAACACTAGTTAGTTATGACACAATTAACTAACTAAGGTTACAAGATTTACTTAAACACTACTGCCTACACTTTTTAATAACCATGTGCTGATCACGTGTTACTCCTTGTGTATAGATGCTTCTGTTGCTTGGTCTTCATGGCTCATATTAGGATCCCTCAGCTGCAGCATAGTCTTCATTATAACTCTCCATGATGCTGTAAACACATTGCTCTTGACACAAACCATTACTGATCATCTACTGTTCTGATGTTATTCTTATCATCCCCCCTCAAACTAGGATGGGTTTCAACCATTCCTAGTTTGTGAAGCAAGTTAGTAAACTGAGGGGAAGGAAGAATCTTGGTTAACACATCAGCTAATTGATGTGCTGTAGGTAAGTAAGAGAGCTGAATTAGACCTTCCATGACTTTGTCCCTTGTGAAGTGACAATCCACTTCTATGTGTTTTGTTCTATCATGGAAGACTGGGTTTTTTGCTATGTGTAGTGCTGATTGGTTATCACAGTGAAGTGTGATAGGTCTAAGGTTTGTAAGGCTGAGTTCTTCAAGTATCCTGACAATCCATGTTACTTCTGCAGCAGTGGAGGCCATAGCCCTGTATTCTGCTTCTGCACTAGACCTTGAGACAGTGCTTTGCTTCTTGGATTTCCAAGAGATTGGGGATTGTCCAA
Source organism: Amaranthus palmeri (assembly GCA_019776075.1). Classification (NCBI taxonomy): domain Eukaryota; kingdom Viridiplantae; phylum Streptophyta; class Magnoliopsida; order Caryophyllales; family Amaranthaceae; genus Amaranthus; species Amaranthus palmeri. The sequence continues at coordinate 750,830 of JAAKBH010000044.1, forward strand.
GCATGATGAGATACCCAGTTACAGACCTCCTAGAGTCAACACATGACCCCCAATCACTATCTGAGAAGGCCTGAATTGTGAGTTTGTTTGAGGCTTTAAGAAGAATGCCTTGCCCACATGTATGTTTAACATAGGATAGGGTATGTTGTAGTGCCTGCCAATGGGAATCCCTGGGTTGTTGCATAAACTGACTCAAAGTTTGGATTGCATATGCTAAGTTAGGCCTTGTGTTTGTCAAAAAATTAAGCTTCCCTATCAAACTTCTGTAAGATGTAGGGTCATCAAGAAGCTTCCCTTCTAAGGCAGAGAGTTTTATATGTATGGGAAGTGGAGTGAGGGCTGTTCTATTGTTAGTAGGTTTATAATCTTTAAGAAGATCTTTTGTAAATTTGTATTGAGAGAGAACAGTACCATCTTGTAGGTAATTAACCTCCATCCCAAGAAAAAAATGTAGCCTTCCTAAATCTTTGATGCTGAAGACTGTATTGAGATGTGTTTTAATATTGTGAATTTCTTGGACATTATTGCCTGTGAGAATTATGTCATCTACATAGATGGCCATAATTGTTATGAAATTATTCTCTTTTTTGGTAAAAAGTGAATAATCATTCTTTGATTGCTCATAGCCTTGTTTGAACAATTCTTGAGTAAGTTTTGAAAACCATTGTCTTGAAGCTTGTTTCAAGCCATACAATGATTTTTTGAGCTTACACACTTTGTCACTAGCTGTCATATACCCTTGAGGAAGTTGCATGTAAACTTCTTCCTTTAATTCTCCATGTAAAAATGCATTATTTACATCCATTTGATGTAAAATCCAATGCTTGTTTGCTGCTATGGCTATAAGGCATCTAATGGTTGACATTTTTACCACAGGTGAAAATGTTTCATCATAATCTATGCCATATTTTTGGTTGTAGCCTTTGGCTACCAACCTAGCCTTGTATCTCTCTATTGTGCCATCTGCCTTTTGTTTAATTTTGAATACCCATTTGCATCCAATGGCTTTTTTGCCTTTGGGTAGGGTAACAATGTCCCATGTATGGTTATTTTCTAAGGCTAGTATTTCTTTATCCATAGCTTCTTGCCAATGTGATGAGCAAATAGCTTCTTGGAATGATCTTGGTTCAAAGAAGTCAGAATATGTGTTTAGAGTGCTTTTAGCATTTTTAATGTCTTTGTGTTGGACAAGACCACACCAATGCTTGCTAGTATTACATTGAAAATCTTCTAAGTATTTGGGTGGCCTAATGATTCTGTCAGACCTTCTGATCTGTTGGGGTGGAGAAGAAGAATTAGTATTAATGTCTTCTTCCTGTGCTGTGACTATTTCTGTATCTGTATAGACAGTTGCATCATGAGTGTGCTCTTGTAAATCATTAGTGTCTTCTGTGTAGATGTTTTGCATATGCATATTAAGTGTTGGATCTGTATTGTCAGGTAAGAAGAATGTTCTAACTTTCTTTTTATTGTTTTGAGATGTCATATATTGATATGGAAACATCTTTTCATAGAATACAACATCTTTGGACACTATTTCAGTGTTCTTTTCTATGTTGTAGACTTTGTAACCCTTCTTGTGTGAGGAATATCCAATGAACACACTCTCTTGTGCTCTTTCTGAAAATTTATGTCTACCTTGTTTTAAAGTGCTAACAAAACAAAGGCATCCAAACACCTTTAGGTGGTTTAGATCTGGTTTTTGACCATTAAATTTCTCATATGGTGTGACACCATTTAGCACAGTGAGAGGCATTCTATTTATCAAGTGTACTGCACTTTGAATGCAATCTCCCCAAAATTTCATAGGGAGGTTTGACTGAAAAAATAGACATCTAGCTGTCTCTAATATGTGCTTGTGCTTTCTTTCCACTACCCCATTTTGTTGGGGTGTGTCAGCACAGCTCATTTGTTGTTTGATGCCATGATCAAGATAAAATTTCAAGGCTTCACCCTTTGTTAATTCTCCTGCATTGTCAGATCTGATAGCTTTTACTTTAAGAGACATTTGATTCTCTATAAGCTTAACAAACTGCATAAAAATTTGAGGAAATTCAGACTTGCTTTTTATTAAAAATACCCAAGTGAATCTACTAAAGTCATCTACAATAGTGATGAACATTCTACAATTTGTTCTAGATGGGTATTTGAATGGTCCCCATATGTCTAAATGTAAAAGCTCTAAAGGCTGTTTTGTTCTACTCTTGGATTGAGGATATGTGCTTCTCCTTTGTTTTGCAAGAGGACAGATAGTGCAGAACACTTGGTCTTTGACAAATTTATTCTTCAACTCTGGTATTATATACTCAAGTCTTTGTATTGGCATATGCCCCAACCTTAGGTGCCATAGTTTGGCCTTATTGAGTAAGCTATTGTTATTGACTGCCATGCCTTTGCAACTTGAGTCACTGGCAGTTTCTGATCTGATTCTTTTGTTCTGGATCACATATAGGCCATTTTGCTCCTTACCAAGAAGCCAGGGCCTCCTCATCAAGGTTTCCTGGATATAACACCCATTAAGTGAAAAGAAAATTTTGCATTTCATATCACAGGACAACTTACTAACAGATATAAGATTGTATTTAAACTTGGGAACAAACAACACATTATGCAAGGTTATACCATTATGCAGTATCACAGTGCCTTTACATATGATTTTTTGTTTTGTACCATCAGGTATAGTTACTTCTTGATTTTCATTTTCAAGAAACTTGTAGCTTGTAAATTGGTGGATGTCATGACACATATGGTCAGATGCTCCACTGTCTATGATCCAAACATTCATATTACATGCTGTTAAACATAAAGAATTTGTACCTGTTAATTGACAAGTATTGGCATGTGTTGAAGATGTTTTGGTATCATCTCTGTTCAGCATATCCAAGATCTGCTGATACTGATCTTTGGTGAACTTGGCACTGATCAATTCTTCTGACTCATCATTTGTGCTAGTTGTATTAGCATATGTGCTGCCTTTGTTACTTTCCCTTTTCCAGATATTATTCTTGTGATTTGCAGGGTAACCAATTATCTTCCAACATTTTTCTTTAATGTGCCCATTCATCTTGCAATGTTCACACCACAATGTTGGTTTTTTGTTTCTGCTTCCCTCTCCATATTGATTCCTGTTATTGCTCTTTTCATAGAATTTTCTTTTTTCTGCTTTGCAAGCCATAGTCTCATTAAGACCTCCTCCACTGGTATTCAATTGTGAATACGTTTCTTCTTGAAGAAGAATTCTATAGGCTTGTGCTGCTGATGGCAATTCTGGCATCATTAACAAGTTGCTTCTAATTTGTTTGTATTTTTTATCCAGTTTCATAAGAAAACTAATCACCTTACTGTTTTGTTGCACCTTTAAAATTTTCTTGGCAACTTCACATGTGCAGCTAGAGGCAGCAGAACAAGAACATACAGGAATTGAGCTTAGAGCATCTAAATCATCCCATAGGGTTTTGATTTTTGTGAAAAAATCAGTTATGCTCATTTCAGGTGTTTGAACTAGGGCATTTAGTTCTTCTTGTAATGAGAACAATTGTGCATTTGAGGTCTGCCCATATCTTTCTTGTAATTCATCCCAAATCTCCTTGGAAGTTTTAAAAGACAGAATACTGTTTGCAATGGACTCTTCAAGAACCCCAATAATCCAACCCATTACAACATTATCAACCCTGTCCCATGCTTTTCCAGCCGAGTTGCTGTTTGGTCTAGGGAGGGATCCATCCACAAAACCCAATTTATTTCTTCCTGCAAGAGCAATGACCATGACTTTCTTCCAATTAGAGAAACCCCTTCCTGAAAAGACAATATTCACAATCTTTTGGCTACTATCTGTGGGGTGAAGAAAATACACAGATGATGGATTCATAGTAAGATCTCCATGGCCATTTCCATTCTGTGCATTTCCATTTTGGCTAACCATTTTGTTTTGATTCTTTTTTTAAAGAAGAAAACAGAAAAAAAAATGAAAGGAATTGAAGACCAAATCAAGAATGACTGCAGGAAGTGTTTTCTTGGATTTTCTTGAAAAAGAAAGTGGGTTTAATGGGTTAATTCTTGAGAGATGGGCATGGCTCTGATACCATGTTAACTTTCTGATTATGTTGCACTAAGTATTTGCAAGAAACAAGAGGTAATGAAAAATATTATTTCATTCAATCAGAAGTAATTACAAAGGAGTACATTAACCTATATATATAGGTTCTGTTATAACAGAACACTAGTTAGTTATGACACAATTAACTAACTAAGGTTACAAGATTTACTTAAACACTACTGCCTACACTTTTTAATAACCATGTGCTGATCACGTGTTACTCCTTGTGTATAGATGCTTCTGTTGCTTGGTCTTCATGGCTCATATTAGGATCCCTCAGCTGCAGCATAGTCTTCATTATAACTCTCCATGATGCTGTAAACACATTGCTCTTGACACAAACCATTACTGATCATCTACTGTTCTGATGTTATTCTTATCATAACTGATTTGAGTTAGAGGAAGAAAGACAATTGTTGTGAAAAAAATCTCGTTGCCAAAGGTTAATGATTATAAGATAATTTATTGTGAACATATTCTCGTCGAAGCAATTTGTCGAAAGTATTTACAACAAATAATGTTTGTGGTCAAAGGTTAATGATTATAAAATTTTTATTGTAGAATGTTGATGAACTCTAGCTAATATTGTTGGATGTGATCTATTCTCTCAGTCTAACCTGTTCTAAAAACATATCAGTATTCATAGCAATTTTAATGAAATAGAAAAGTATATTTTAATTGAATGTTATTTGAAAGTTATACGAGATGTCACGGCCTAGCTCCTTATAATGTTGCCCCCAAGTATGTGTTGCATTCCTATTCAAATGATAAGGAGAGCACCCATTATAACAACATCATAGATAAATTTTTTGAGTTCATATTCATTCTAATCTTTTTATTCTATATATGTACATTAATAAACAACTAACTAATCAAAGTACCCAACACATATTGTTGTATCACAAAATCTCACAAGAGACGGTCTATAGGATAGACCATAAAATTTGGGCCAGCCCATTTCCCTTAACTGATTTTTTTATTATAATATCAATTATATTATGTTATAATCCTAAATGTAAGGTATTATAACCTCGAATATACTATTCTATAACCCCAAATATAAGTTATTATAACCCCAAATAATTTATTATAACCCCAAATATACTATGTTATATTTTGGGCTGGGCTTCATGGATTCCGTCTATAGAATAGACCGTCTCCCATGAGACTTACTGTTATTGTATTAGAGATACAACTCTTTTCAATCAAAAGAAAAAGGTAATCGTGAAATACTCTTATCTCTTACTCCCTCCTATTCAACACAAGTGTCCTATTTGCTTTCTACACTCTATCCAATGCATTTATTTAATCCTTAATATCTCTAATTGTGCATAATTAAAAATAATGGAAAGTTGATAACAAAAATCCTTGCACTGAGACGAATCAAACAAGATCCTACTTGACTATATTTTACCTTAAAGATTAATAATAAAATACAAATTAAAAGTAAGAGATGAACGGTGCCCAAAAAGCAAATCAAACCCTTGTGGAGAATAGAAAGGAGTATAATTTATAAATTATAAATGTTAAAGTCGAGTCAAATCACCTATTAATAGAGATGATGTTGATTATCTAATATCTCAATTCATGACACATGTATCATTGATGAGGCTGATGGGTATGCCAAGGGATGAAGAGCCTTGGCGATGAAAGACATGAAACTTCAAAGAAGCCAATACGCGGTGCAACACTGTTTGAGTATATAACATATTTTGGGGCCTCAACCATCAGCTTAAACTTTTGGTTAAGGCTCCAAAATATGTTATATATTCTAACACGCCCCTTCACGCGAGAGCCCTTTGAGCTAGAAGTGTGAATGCAACACAGACTCTCCTATCATGTTAAGGAACCAACTCAACCAAAAGTTTAAGCTGATGGTTGAGACCACAAAATATGTTATATACTCTAACAAACACCAGATTGCTTGGATGTGCATGGAGAAGCGCTCGAAAGAGCTCCTATTGGTAGACTAAGGTAGTGTTTGGCCAAGCTTTTAAAACAACTTCTGCAACCGAAAAGCTAAAACTTGGCCAAACACTGTGTTTCTGAGAAGTTGAAACAGATTTGAAAAAAGCTAAAAACAGCTTCTACAAGGGTCAAGAGGAGAAGCTACAAATTGTAACTTCTGCTCCTAACTTCTCAAAGAGCTTCATACTTTTCTCATTTTATATGTTAAAAAAATTCCTATATTTTCCTCAATTAACTATGAAATTTTTTTTATTAATTTTATTTTTCTTTTTTCATATTTTCCACCATAATTCAAAAATTTTTACTTCATTGTATAAATTAATTTGTTATCATAAACAACATCCCAATAAATTTTTTTTTTGAATATTATGCTATTAAATTACATCAAAATTTCATACATGTTTTATCTATAAATTTATTAACATATTGTCAAATTTGGGATTTATTTTCAATTACTTAATTTAGTGTATTTGAATGTTTTTTTCTAACATTATAATGATTTTTTTTCGTGTATGCTATATGTTTTTGGGTGTTTTTCATAAAATTGATGCTTTGTGATTCGACTATTTTTTAATGTATGTTATATGTTTTTCCATCATAAAACAACACTAACATTAAATAAACATAAGAAAAAAAGCCAAACACACAAATGTATTTGTTTCCCAAAAACTCTTTTTTAAAATATGAGGCCAAACAGATCTGTTTCTAAAAAGTGTTTCTCTAAAAATAGTTTCTATAGAATTACTCTTAGGAAACAAAAGTTGATTTCCAAAAGCTAGGCCAAACATACCCTAATTAAGATAAGGGTTTGTCCGTCCGAATGGATCTAGCCAATAACCATTAAATCGTTGTGTATTTTCTTAGTTTGCTTTGATCTCCATAATTATAGGTTCTATTTTAAAGTGTAGTAACTATTGTAAAAAAATTATCATTATAAAAACTTAATTGTAACCGCTTTATTTTCTATAGAAAAATATTCAATTAAAATACTTTTACATAGCGATGGAATCCACAATCACTAAATGTATACTTCCTCTAATCAAATTGATGATAAACTTAATTAAAGCTTGTAGGTTAGGTGGCCACTTGACTATTTTAGGGTCACCTTATCCTATTTTAAGGGTGATAACTCAATTTTAAAATTTTGAGCATATTTTTGGGGTCGGATTTAGCTATCTATTGGAGGGTTAAGCCAACCAATCAATCACAACAAGTGAAATAGAGACATCCTTAACAAAAGCTTTGTAATAACTTAAACTTCTACAAGTATTTCTTTTTCAAGGAAGTTGATTTGTCCTAAACTAGTGGCACCAAATCCTTAATAAAATAAATGGGTTAATAATATTTACATAATATTAACACAAATTCTTGTATGAAACGGTTTCACCATGAGACATGCCTCATACTTGGGTTAAATTGTCCAATAATAGAAAATTTTCGTTTATGATTTTCTTGTTTTGAGGTCGTCTTACTGTGAGGCGGTTTTATACAAAACGAACTGTAATTTTAACTATGGAAAATTCTACATGGTAAACATCAACTATAGGAAAAGGCGATTGGTAGCTGTTCTTAATTTTTTTTTCCACGAAATAGCACTCAACTCTTTGAAAACTCACTACCGTAACAATATAATGCAAAAAAATTATATAGCCGTTAAATGGTGAAAGGACACAAATACCCTTATTTAATTTCAATAAGCGAAATGTCATATGGTAAACACCAACTATAGGAAAAGCTTTTATTGAAATTAAACAAGGGTATTTGTGTCCTTTCACCATTTAACGACTACATAACGTTTTTTGCATTATATTGTTACGATAGTGAGCTTTCAAAGAGTTGAGTGCTATTTTGTAAAAAAAAAATTTAAAAACTGCTACCACTCGCCTTTCCCTATAATTCGTGCTTACCATGTAGAATATCTCTTAAATTTTTAATTAATATAGTAAAGAAAACAAGTTGCTAGTCGCTAGAAATGATATACCTAAACAAGTAAACATATATACATAAAGAAAGGAAATAGAAGAATGTAATGCCAGATATTAAGGGCAGTGCCAGTGCCCATGCGACAACTCATGCACGGGGTTTGTGCTAGCTAAAGGAAGGGGACCATTGATGTTTATTTTGGACCTGCACATGATAAGATTTTTTATCTTCTCTTCTAAGCTCTACTCCATTGATAGAGTCCCATTTTAAAGCGTGACTAAATACATTTGCCTCACATTATAAGTATATATATACTTCCTCCAATTCAATCAAGTTGTCCTATTTGGGTTGGACACGGTTTTTAAGAGTGAAATGGTGGGGTTTTTTAATTGATTAAATTAATTATAAATGTGGTAATTGGGTATTGGGAGTAGTAAAAGTGGGGGTAGTTGGTTATTTTAATTGATTAAATCAATTGTAAAGGTAGTAGTTGGATTGGTAGTAGTAAAAGTTGGGTTATTTAGGTAAAAAAATCATTGTCAAAAATAGAAATGGGACAACTTGAGTGAATTGCCCATAAAAGGAAATGAGACAACTTGGTTAAGTTGGAGGGAGTAACTTTTTTGTAGGATTTGTTTTTATTTAAATGTGACCGATGATGAGTAGCCATGTAGGTCATTGAGATGGTAGGAAATTAAAAAGGAGGAAGATGGCTTTAGTGATATATAAACGTGTTTTAGATGTCCAAGTTAAATTTTAACGTATCTAAAAAAAAGATTTAATCTGTAATTTAAGAGCGTTTGTGAACAATATCACAATGATGTTTAAATTTGAATTTTTTTAGGTTCAACCTAATTTACAAATAATGTAAATTTTACGCTTAGTATATAAACAATTCTTCAAACGTACAACAAGAGTGTATGGTAAAGTTTGTGTGTAATCTTCTAATCATTTATGTTCATAACATAAAATAATTTGTGTTTATAAGTTACAGTTGTGAATGTTGTGATCAAATTTTGGATCGGAGCATTTACATTTACGGCTCGTCTTATATGGAACCGTCTTATCATGAGAAAAATCCGTATAATTGGCTTATTTTTCTAATTGATCATATTAGAATTACAAGTGATTAATTTAACATAACAAGTGTACATGAATCAGTCCTATATAGATAATCTCACTATGAGACCGTCTAAATAAATGTATATTGGGCCAATCCAAATAAAATTATCTTTCCATAAGAACGTCTCATATGAGAATTTGTGTGTAAAAATTTATGTTATATATGTGCGTAGTTTGTTGTGGTCCAATTCGCTATCAAGTTTCAAAAAGTTTGCAATTTAACTGAAATATGTAAGGGTAGGATGGGCCATTATAAGTCTCAGAGTCCGACTAGTGGAGAATGGGCCTGTTAAATCGTTGTAAAATCGTACGGGCCGTTAGTTTAATAAATGAGATACCGACTCTTGTTCTCTTTGAACTAAAGTACATAACAAATTTCAAAAGGTCTTCTGAGAGATCGTCTATGATAAAGACGGCTCTCTAACAGCCCAGCTCAATTATTTTAAATTTAAAAATAAGACTGATGACTAATCAGTTACTTATTTAAAAATAAGGTTGATGACTAATCAGTTACTTATTTTTATAGTCTTAAATTGATGACTTAATCTTAAAATGATCACTTATAAATTTAAAGTGGTTACTTTTTATAGTGTTAAAGTGAGCAAATATAACCTTAAATAAATTCTTGTGTGAGATTATCTTTCCATGAGATCATATCTATACACGAGCTAAAATAGGCCAACTAATATATTATTAGCTTATGGATTCGTTGTTTGAAGTCGTCTTGTCTAAAGTTAGTCTCTCACAAGAATACCTCATAGCCTTGATGTTATCATTTACAATTTTAAAGTGATCAATTAAAGAAATAAAATAGTTATGCTGACTCGTTTTATGGTGAGACGGTTTCATACAAGATAAGCTAAAAGTATATTAGCAAATTATAAGCTTTTGGAAAAAGTAATTTCCAATATAACAAATCTTTATCCCAATATGCGGTCTGATCTTGTTTAATATGCTGACTCGTTGTTCTACTTACCGTATCTTTCTTAGTTACATTGTCTCGTTTCAGTGGTGTTGTTGCTAAAGTATAGTAGTGTCCGAGTCGTGTTATTAGCTTCACAATCTTCTACTTGAACTTCATTGTCCTATACCTAAAGCTACTTTGTTCCAACATATACATTCACCAAAAACATTGCTCGTGCTCAAGTTTGCGTTCTTCATATTTCATCTAGATATCAGATTGCAAACATATATATTCACCAAATATTTCCTTATATTTTGTTCCAACATGTAGTGAACAATCCTAGCTAACATTTGTGAACAATCTCAAAGACATTATTTTATTTTTACATATATTACAATTTTTTTTAATATATCAACATTTAAGACATATTTCTTTCCGTACATACCCAATTTTCAAACATAATATTGATTAGTTTGGCAAACCTTAATTATTTATAATATCTCCCTTATCTATTTTTTTTTTAGAAAAAAAGAGAATCTTAGTGGCTGTACTAATTAAATTTTGTCAATGAAGTAGCTGCACTGAAATTCAGCAAGTCCATTATATTAGGAGTATATAATATAAAAATATGGTAATTCCAAATCCAAATTGGAAATGGCTACAAAGTGCCAGAATAATAGGCTCTCTTTTCTTGATTCACGTTGCTCCAACTTGTTCTCTTCTTAATTTGGTACGTCATCTCTTTTATCTTGGAGTACTTGGTTTATTTAAATGCTTCGCTTCCTCCCTTTTAAAATACTCGGTACATTATTGTTATTGGCACTATTATCGTTCAAATTCCTTTTATATATTGCAACTAACGTATAAAAAAATATAGTCAAGTGGAATCTTGTTTAAATCGTCTGATTGCATACTTTCAATATAAAATAGATTTTTATAATTTTTAAAACGTGTACAGTTCAAAAACACATTTGATTACGTAAAAAGTCAAATATGACAAATATAGTGAAACAGAGGAAGTACATCCGAATCTTAGATCTCACATAATTTTGATTTATAATAATCGGTTTAAGCTTTTGTTGACATAAATCTTTGATATGATGTCAAAAACCAACGTGCGTCATAAAAGGTTACTCATTCCTCATTTCAAGTGGATCAGATCGAAAACCAACATACGTCATAGAAGGTTACTCATTCCTCATTGAAAATATAATATACTATTGCATAACATATTGCTAATAATTTTCAAAATTACAGAGCTAATTTATATATACAACTGTCAAAGTTGAGTATTATTATTGCATAATATCTTTGACTTTATTTTTTTAAGATCATATGTTTATATATTGATGCTAAAAAAATCGTGCATTGCACAAGATTTTACACTACTTAACTTATATTTCAATTTTCAATGTAATTTACTTAATTTTATATTAATTTTATATGTAATTAAATTTATACATACCCAATAAATTTAATTATATATTACATTATTGCACTTACATTTTAATAAATTCTTTACTTTTTTTTACCTTATTTTATTCATGTCTAATAGTATCCGATGAGTAATTATTATTAATTATTTTGGTTTTTTTCAAATCCTTAATAAAAAAAATAAAAAAACGAAATGAGTATTTTTTTGGCTCATTCTATAAAAATTTAATCCATCAACAACTACCCTAATGAATTCCATTAATTAATCAAGAAAGGTATTTAGTGCGTGGTTCAAATTAAAAGTTAATCACATACACTTTTTAGATTCTTTTCAAGGTTGCTAACCAAATTTATATAATTAGAAGGAATGATAAGTATATATTATATTATATTATATACTTTAATCATTAAACTTATCAATCGGGTAGGTTAGACACCGCCATACCCATACATGTCATTATCACCAATACTACGTAATTAAATCTATGACTATTGGTTATAATAATTATTATAGTTACATTAAACTTTTCACACAATTTAGTGTGTTAATTTGATTTTATGTATTTTAATTTTACATAATAAAAAATTATAAAAAGTATAGATATCATAAAAATATGCAAATAAATGATTTCATTAAATTCTCACTTGACTATATTTCTTCGTTACATATTAACCGCAATAAATGTTAGATTATATAACATATCCTGGAGCCTCAATCATAAGCATAAGTTTTTGTCGAGTTAGTTTCTTGACATGGTATCAGAAGCTAACATAACAAGAGGTCATGGGTTTGAATCTCAACCCCCAACTTATTTAAAGTGGAATATTTAGTGCATATGCCCATTCACGCAGCTAGCCCAATAGACTCTCGTGTGAGGTGGCGCGTTAGATCAGTATATATAACATAACCTGAAGCCTCAATCATAACTTCATAAACTTAAGCTTTTGGTTGAACTGGTTCCTTAACAATAAATAGTATTAGTTGATAACGTAACAAGTAATTCAAAACGACGAAATTATAATATAATTATAATTTATATTAAAATATTATTATAGTATGGCCGGTCTTCATCATGCTAGACACATATTATAATATTGTATGTTTAATCTATCCAAAAAGTATTGCCCTTTTGAATAATCCAAATATTAATGTAAGATTAAGCTGCCATGCTTTGCTTTAGCCTTGCATATATGCGAAATGGAGGTTAATGTTTGTTTTTATTTGTATTTTTCAGCTTAATGACGTTTAATAAAGAAAATTAATTAGAATACAATTTTAAATTAGAATTCCGTAATTTGATTTCCTTCCCCTTTCTCGTTACTTAATTGCTTCATTATCCATAATTCCAACAAATAACATTGGGCAAGTCAGAACTCAAAAGTGATTTGATACTTGTAGGTTGTAATTATATATAATTAATCGAAAATTGAGATTATTATATAAAAATGGGCAAGAATTCAAATTGAAAATAAATTAAGAAGACGGCCCGTTTGATAGGTGGTAATACACGATATTAATGGAAATGAAAAATCTAGTGTAATTTTGGTTAAAAATCTCTTAGCTACTTTGATGTCCATACGTTTCCAACTTCAACAATCTCATTTTCTTCATAAAATTCATTCCAATTAATGCATTACCATTGGGAGATGTGGTATTAGGTGGTAATCGAAATTCGTATAAAAAAAAACTTTTTGTGATTAAAGTTTCATTACTATGGGAATGATATGGAAATTTTGATGAAATTTTACACTATAAATCATTCTCATTACCGCCATTTAGTACCACTAACCAAACGGGCCTTTAATGCTTAAGTCAGTGAGAATTATAAAAGAGTTTTTTTTTCTCCTTGAATTTTATTTAGCATAAGTGTAAAATTATATAGTTCCTAGACTTGTCCGATTAGTAGTAGATGTTGTCGCTGTCCTTCCCTCTCCAGACCCTGTCCATAGTTTCTATAAATAGGATATACTGGATAGGATGATGATGCCTTGTCCGAGTAGTAGTAGATGTTGTGAGCGATGAGGTGTGATTAAATGACGGTCTTTAATGGATGGTGGATAAATTTTACTAACATTAACCACTAGTTATAATGATCCCACGTTTAACTTGTTACACTCAAACACAAACAATAATTAACTTAAACACATTTCAAATTTGTTTTTATATATCATTTAAGTACTCTTATATTCTCTTCGTTTTTTTTATTTATCCATTTTAAATTTGTCCACTTTAAGAGAGATAAATTAAAAATAAAAATTTTGAAGTATATATTGAAGATTAAATATATTCATGTAAGATCTTGTTAGATTTGTATTGATGTAATGTTTTTCTAATATATTACTTCTATAATTTTTTAAAATACGTTCTTAAAGATATTAAAACTTAAAATTTGCCAAAAAAATACGTGTAAAAAATAAAGTGAACAAACAAAAAGAAACGAAGAGTGCAAGATTAAACTCATTTATTAGCTAGGTGTTACGTTACGATCACAATATGAAACAAGCAATCCTAAATCAACTTTTTTGTAACTAATACTTAGTTTGAATTCTTTGAACTCAACCTTATTAATCTTATGTCATTGGTTTAACCAAAGACAATTATTTTGAAATACTGTACAATTATTTACAATTACTAAAAATAAATTTTAATATGAAAAAATGAATTACAATTCGTAAAAGTCATTCAGCAAAAATCAGTTCAATATAATTTTTTTTTTTGATTGGTACCCATAAATTATTATCTTTTAATCAACAAAAGTCAATTTTAATAAGTAAATTAACTTTAAACATTAATTTCAATCAATAAAATTCAATTTCAATCAGCTAATTCAATTTCAATTGTTAAAATTTATTTAATGAATAAAAATAATTTCAATCTGTAAAATCAAAGAATTCATGTAAAATAAATGAGCTTACTTCGTAAATCTCTACTATTTGGACACTATGGCATTGCGACTCCACTTAGTTTGACTTAGTTAATTATTATCTGATTTGAATATTAATTCGAAATTCGGTGAGTTTTGACCCATTTTTAATATTTCAATTTCTTTAATGCTGAGTTATCAATAAATATGAGACCCACTATAACTCGAGTTAATATTTGTATTTTGAGTTCATATTTCTTTATTAAAATTTTAAATGAAAGAATGATATTTTGTTTTGGGAGTATTTTTTATATGAAATTTTGTAGTGATAGAAACTTTTTCATGATAATATTCTTAGTGAATGATCTATTTGATATTTTAAATTAGATGCAATTTCAAGTCAATTTCAAATTATAAAACTTAACAAATCATCATCATCATCATACCTAGTGTTTCCGCCCATAGATACTCTATGGTCAGGGTCCGGGGAAAGAAGGTCGACGACATCTCATACCCATAAGGAGAGGGCGGTCATAAGAGTCTTTTGGCTCTGGATGAGTCTTCAAGGATAGGACCTGCAAATATCCGAAAATCTGCATCTTACACCCACGTTAACAAATACTATAATATTAATATAATTTTTTCATGTTTTTATATTGGATTTAATAATAAAGTATTTGAATTTTTCTAATAGTTCCTAATCCTATAAGTATTTCTAAATTGGCCAGTTTGACTAGTGTAATGAATGTACAATGTTTTAGACAACTAACTGACCACCGGCTCTACTCTTACACCTCATTTTCGAACCTTCGACGCATGCGCTAATTCGCGTCATCTCTGACCTGTCTTATCCCATGCACCTCCTTCCCATTGTATTCCCTGTATCCTCACTTCCCCTAAGGACACGTGTCGGAATCCTATCTCTACCAACATCTTTATTGTTTTTCAATTCAATTGAGGAGATCCAAATTGATTATTATAAAATAAAACTTAAATTTAAATCATACATTGAAATTTTGATTAGGGTAGATTGATTTTTTCATTTTATAAAGTTTAATTCCATTCAAATTACCCAAAAAACATCTTGATTATAATATTACACAATTTCTTGTGAGAAACCGTCTTTTCAAAAGACCATTTCTAATTAGGTTGACTCATAAAGAAAAATGTAGAGTAAAAATATGCATTAAGCTTTAATGGACCGATTATAAAGTACTATCTCTTTGAGTAACGATCTTTTAGAAATTGATTGAATTAAAATTGTTAGATAATATAATAAGGCCTAAGGATCATTTGCATTTTTATTAGTCAAATTGACATTTTTATCAAATTTAATAGCAAAAATCTTAATTTTTAAAACACAAAAACTTTGAACGAGATCGTCTCATTTTGAAATATTCATTATAGACCAATCCATTAGCACGTGCGTATCAATCTTACTCTCTTTCCCTCATTTTTTTTAGAATCCTATATGGAAACTTTTTCTTTTTTTCCTTCTCCATTTTATTTTCTTTCTTGATTCTTGTCATTTCTTCTTTTTCTTTCCTTCTCCATTTTATTTCCTTTCCAGATTCTTACCGCTTTCGTTTCTTTCTCCCTTATGATTGCTGATTCTTAGGATTGAAGATTATTAAAGATAAACTGTCGATTTTTTTATGATTTCTTGAAGATTTTCAGAGATTTTGTAATATAATAAATGTGCAAATCTTTTTGATTTTGTTTCCTAAATGTCGAGTTGAAATTTGGCGGTTTGAAAATCAAATTCCATGAATACCATTTTCATAAATAGTAGTTTTATATTTTCTCTTTTTCTTTTTTTTAACTGTTAATCAAGATTGAGCTGGGAGGTTGATCAACCGTCCCATTATTGAGATGGTCTCGGCCAAAATTAACTATTTTAAAAATTTAAGTGGAGTTAAAAGCCCCCATTGTGATTTACGTGGCTTCATCACCACTGAATTTGAATCTAAGTGAGTTAATTTTTTGGTATTTGTACTATATGATTTGATCTTTTTACAGTCGATTATCTAGTACTTTAGATGGAGAAAACAATATCATAAGAAAATATAATTTATATTTGCAGCCGGTCTCTTAAAAGACGTCTCTCAAGCCCAATCTAATAAAATAAAACTAATACACATGAAGCGTAATACACAATAGCCAATGTATTAATTCAATTTTTGAATCACCTTAATTGTGCATAATTGCATTACAAATTATAAAAAAATATTAATTAAATTTATATTGATATGAAACAAATCATTTGATGGATTAAAAATAATAAATTTTCTTCAAAAAATGTATTTACTTATATCATATACTCCCTCTGCCCTTTATAATTTGCAGCATTTTTTATTTTCGTTCGTCCCACTTAGATTGCAGCATTTCTATTTTTGGATTATGACCCACAACTTTCTTCTTATCTCATCAATACATTTTAACCTTCTTTTAATTTCATCTACACAATTCATTCTCTCTCTTCATTTATTACCACTTTCTTAATTCTCACTCATTTTCTCTATGCATTCATCCGGACGAAGGGAGTATGTATTACATCAAAAATTAAGATTAATGGATAAGTGACAAAAGTCAAACAAGATAACCTTTTACAAGTACAATCGTATTCCATCCTTTATTTTTCTTGTTTGTTTTTTTCAAAACAAGTTTTAAACCTCAACATCTTTATATAAAAAACACATTGTAACAAATATATATGAAGATGAATCTAACGAGATCTAACATGAATATATTAAGAAGATTAAAATCGACGAATAATGATAATCGAACCCAATATCTTATTTGAAGACGTGATACATATTTCAACTGATATGAAACCCGATATCAAATCAAATCAAATCAAATAACACACTTTTGCAAAGAAATCTTGGTAATTTTGAAGGATCAAATGATATTAATCATGATCTCAATATCGTTCTCCTACACCCATCCACACCCGATTAAAACCACACCTATTTCACAATTCACCCTCCTTTTCTTTTCCGTTTTCTTTTTTCCTTTACTTCCTCGTTGGCGTTTAACAATTTAAATAAAAGTAGAAAAAGACAAACCCCCAAACCTTCTTTTGTTTTACAGAGAGAAACCCCCAAATCCCCACTGACTCGACCATCAACAAACTACTGAAACTACTCTTCAATCAGCTTCTCCATCAACCTTCTTCATTTCTAGTGAGAGAAAATCCAAATTCTGCAAAAACTCCTTTCTTTCCAATTAATCATCATCATAATCATGGAGTAGTTCAAGAATTAGATCCTTTTACGCTTACTCTTTGTTTTTTTGCTTAATTCAGCGATCTTTGATTCATCCTCGTACTCTATTATTTTCACCGGTTGTAGATCTCTTTCTCCGGTGAGAATTTTCGAGATCTGTGTCAAATTTGATGTACAGAAACCCTACTTTACTAACCGTTTGATGTTTACTTCAATTTGACTGGTTTTTGTTTGATTTAATTGTTTAATTGACGGTGGAGATTAGGAGATAGGTAGAAAAAGGCAGTTAAGTTATAGAATTATCTCCTTTTGATGGGGCAGTGTTATGGTAAAGCTGCCGTAGGTGAAAATGGAGAAGTTGCAACAACAATTGTAGCACCTGAAGAAGTTCATCCGCAATCGCCGTTACCGGCTTCGGAAGTTGCGAATAATCCTTCGGTGAGGAATACTCCGACAAGAGGTTCGCCATGGCCGAGTCCTTATCCCGCTGGAGTTGCGCCGTCTCCGGCAAGATCAACGCCGAGGAGGTTTTTTCGAAGACCGTTTCCGCCTCCATCACCGGCTAAACATATTAAAGCGTCGCTTGCAAAACGACTTGGACAAGGGAAGCCGAAGGAAGGAACGATACCAGAGGACAGTGGAAATGAAGGTGGTGGACAAATGTTGGATAAGACTTTTGGTTATGGGAAGAATTTTGGAGCAAAGTATGAGTTAGGAAAAGAAGTTGGAAGAGGTCATTTTGGTCATACTTGTTGTGCTAAGGGTAAGAAAGGCGAGCTTAAGGATCAAGTTGTTGCTGTTAAAATCATTTCCAAGGCGAAGGTGATTATTATTATAATTAATATTTTTAATTTTGTTGAGTTAAAATATTTAGTTTCTTGTACTTTTTGTTTTGGATTGGAAAATTTGTTTGTTGTTTATTGATCATCATACCACAAAAACAAGAAAAATATTACATCGTCTCCTTGGCGCTCAAATGGCTCTTGCTTAGGCGGGTAACCGGAAGTCGGTAATAATAGTGGTAGTGTCTGTGAATTAGTACAAATTTGGAAGAAGCATTAATCTGTTGATTTTGGGTTGATACTAGTAAATGGCAATTTGGGTTTTTGTGAATTTTTGTTTTCTATTGTAGAAGTACAATTTTATTAATTATTTTTATTTATTCAAATGTGGTGTTTATGATGGTGATGTTGCCGGAATTGATTGAATCTCTGTAGAGACTTTACTGGATTTCATGAAGTGATCATCTTGTTACTTCATTTGTTGTTACTTTGGATTCTAATGACATTGGTCACGTTTGACTTTGATGGATTCATTTTGACTTTTAATTTTATATCAAAATTATACTTCTACTTCTGTTACATTACTTGTTTTTGTTTTTACTATGATAATGTATTGATGGAAAGTGATGGGCTGATGGCTGAAGCTGACAGGGTTTGAGACATAGTCAAATAGTCAATCCTGATTTGTTTTGGAATGAAAGAAGGATAAATTTTCTTTGGTTGTTATAGCATTGATTCTGGAAGTTTACGTTGGTGAAAGATGGTATCAATTTCAAATGCCGCTTATGAAATTCCAATTTAAGCTTTTGCGGTGGAACGAACTAATCGCTGTAATATTATTATTATTATTTTTTAAAAAGTGCAAAGAAAATGCATTAGCAGATTGATTTTATTTAAACTTTTGCGTCTTACTAGAGTGATGGCACTCTTATTAAGGCTTTGTGTAAGCATCAAGCTGAAGAACGTCCTAGAAATCTTCTAATATTTGATTTATTAATGTGTTTTGTGAAATGTGGCATTCCTATCGCTGAAATAGTTAATGATAGCCATTGGTATAGGTGTTTGCTTTTCAATTTCAGTGGGTTTAAATTTTTTTCTTTTGTCAGGTTGAGGATGCTTGTTTTAGGTTACCCGTACGGGTGCTTCTGCTTTTAGATATCCAGGAAACTTGGTCACATAGCCCAGCGTTTGAATTGCTTTGAAATTTGAATATGATTGCTCCGAGGACCTGCTTTATCTTCTTACATTATCAAAACGTTTTATGGTCTACAAAACTCTAAGAATCTTTTGAATTTGCGATTCATTCAAAGTAAACTCAAAAATACCCCAAAAACCAACTATAATATGCCTTTTCCGATTCACAATTGACGAGGTGATCAAGGAATCGTGTGACAATGGGCTGCAACTCAGCTAAATGGATTCTGCTTCTAGCACCACATGATAAAAAAGGAGCTGGCTTTGTTTGTGTCTTGGTTTATGCCTCTTTTACACGTCATGATAGATTATGTAATTCACTGTCAAGCGATGCCATTATTTTCTGCTCAAGAAATATTGATAACCTATGAATTTGTTGCTCCGACCACCTTTTTTTGTTTGATGGTTAGTTATGGAAATAAAGTTTTCTAGGTCGAGGGGAAAGATGCTATACTTGCTATAACTAAATCTAAAATACTAGACTATTGGAATTTCTATGACTGCCTATTGCTAGGATCCTTTTCTTGAATTAACATATCTTGAACATGATATCACCTATGTTATGTTTTCTTTTATTATTGATACTCCTCTCTATTGGGCAACACTTTATCTAGGGTTGGAACTACTCCGATCATAAGGGGCGCTTACTTCCTTTAGTAGAAACTACCTAGCTAGATTCTTTTGTTATTTGTTTTTTATTCCCTTTGGTCATTTTGTAAATCTTAATGGATTTTGATATTGCAATAACAATTCCAAAACCTTAATCCCAAAAGATTGTGGTCGGCTACATGAACTAATATATCAGTTTCAGTGGTCCACATGAAATTTTTTTCTTCATTTTCAATTTTCTATTATCATAATTTGTAAGTCTAGCTCATTCACATCATTTTCTACTTATGTCCTCCTAGTCATCTACGGTCTTCCTTACCCTCTTTTTGAATCTACTGAACTTGAACTTCTATCTTCCTTACCCGTTCGCTAATACTTTGCATTGTCTAAACCATCTTAAATAATTTTCTTTCATCTCTTCCCAATATTTGCAACTCATAATCCCTTCCATATATGTTCGTTTCAAATTCTATCCCTCAATTTATGTCTACTCATCTATCGAAGCACTCGCATTTCCGCTACTCCTATCTTTCGGCTATGACCTTTTCTAAAAGCACAACATTCCGATCCATGTTGTAAGCTGATTCCTCAATGGATTTGGGCTTGCCCTTGCAAGCAATAACAAAAGCTTACTTGCAATTGTCGAAAATACAACATCCATTTGCCTTATGTCCATTCTTGATGGAGCCACATATTTGTAGTTTGGTTTTAGATTACAAATTAAGGTTTAATAAAAAACAAGATTTTTTTATTACAAGGTTTTGCTTAACTAGAACTTTGACCATACGGGGATACAATGGACTAGCAAGTAGCAACTAATAATTTTTTTTTGATTTTTTTGTTAAATACGTGTTTATATTGATCTTGCAATTTATTTGAGGATGCTTAGAAGTTAGAGCTTTTGATGAATTTTGTTAATTTATTTACTTAATGAAAGATAATCTCTTAAGATAGTTTGGGTATGTGCAAAGATGAGTATCAACTAACCGATGAAGAAGATAAAAAGTTGGAGCTTGAGAGACTTAAGAGAACGAGGAAAATCGGAGTTGACTTGGAGGGCATGGGTGGAAAATGATATGAATTATCCAGACTTACAAACTGACATGGTAGAAAAGCAGAATGAATAAAGAAAAATTCATTTGGATATAGAAGTAGCGGTGGAAAACTATACCTAAAGAAAAAGGATTTTCTAGATTCTTTATTATCTTTATTAATAGGGCAACATTCATCAATAAGGAAATTTTCTTTTGTACATAAACATGATGTGCGATTATAAGTACGTGGCATTTCCCTAGTGGGACATTGTGAAGTAATTACATTCATAGCTTTTATTATTCCTTTTTTTGCTACACATTTAGATAGTTCAGTCAAAATATCCTAGTTAAGATGTCAGAGCTTTCAGCATTTAAGTTGGTAACTTGGTGTAATCTTAGTTCTAGTTAGTTTTTGTTTGGTAACTATTTATATCCTCGAAGACCATTGCAATTTGCTCCTGTTTGAACTCATTACCAATTTACCATCTTAAAAAAATCTGTCATTTTGTTGGTATGTTGATCTTGTAAAATTTTACATTGATTCCAGTCATAACGTTCACGTTATAATAGGCCTTAATCTTGATCGAACCAATCTGTGTTATGAGAGCAAATGCTATCAGATTATTGATGAATTCTTAATGGTTTTATACTAGACAACTTGGAAGTTCTTGACCTCGTGATTTTTACTAGAATGGTTTTGTATGTGCACGGTTGATTCCATTAGTCAATAATACTAACATGTCAAAAACTTTCAGTTTTACATGTTTAGGGAGCTTGATGTCTTCATTGCAACTTCAATGTGCCAACAAAATGATAATATGATTGGGTTGATCATATTTTTTGGCTGGATGAGTAATTATTCCAACTTTCCATTTAGACGAAGTTGGAGAAGCTTAAGTGGGCAGTTTGTTTTTATTATTTATAACGGAAAATGAATACCTTAAGTGGGTGGTTTGGATTTTAGTATTAGTCTAGTCACTGAAACAAAAATAGTCTTACAGTTTTAGGGTTGCTCAAAACAAAATGTGGAACATTTATTGGGTTGCTCACAAGTTTGTGAATACCTGAGTTTCTGGAAATAGTAATCTGTTTTATAAAGGGCTTCCGTTAATACCTTTTGCTCAGCATATATGATTTTGGGTATCAACTTTTTGGTCATCCTATACTTGGTTTAACTAGTTTTGCAAATGAATTAATGTCAACTTTCAATTTATTACGATATAGCTTTAGTCTAGACTTTATAGTTTGGCTTGTTTGATGAGTAGCATGCAAGTTAAAAGTTTTCATGACTACTACTATGTTGATAGTGGCGCCCTTAGCATGTTATGGTGGCTTTTCATGCATAATGTTGTCCTGTCGGTCAAAAATACTTTTTTCTTCCTGTCTAGTGAAATGCATATTCTTCGTCCATATTCCTTTCTATATTGCTTCTTGTTTTTCCGACTACTTCTGACATAATCAGCACTGTCATTACAAGTCACAAAATTACTAATTGTGGAACTAATTAATGCTGTTTGTTTCCATTACCTCTGGTGTTATGTATCTGTTATAGTAAATTTGTGATACTATCTAAGGTTACTCATTCATTGTTTGTTCAAATGACTTATTTTTTCTTGAGCAGATGACGACAGCAATATCAATTGAAGATGTCCGCCGGGAAGTTAAAATTCTAAGAGGCCTTTCAGGGCATAAACATCTGGTCAAATTTTATGATGCATGCGAGGACTCTAACAATGTGTACATTGTAATGGAGTATGTTTTTTCTCTTATCCAGATAGAAACTTCTCTTTCTATTAATGCATTATCCACACCATTTTTAGAACTATCTATTTTCTCTTATATTGCTGGCTTTTGTTCAAATATCATAGGATATTAGATGAATGGTACTCATGGAGATGCATTTTTTTGGTAGAGTTTCTGACTTTCTGTCACTATTAGTTTTATTAAAGTGCTTTTCCGCCTTCTAGTTAATTGAATTTAGGTCTTGTTGTCTTTATCTGATATAAAAAGAACTGAAATTAATATTATCAATAAAACATTTTTTTGATTCTGTTTCTAAAATTAAATCTAAATGTTTTTCTTTTATGCAATTACTTATTGCTTCTGATGGGAAAAAATGATAAAAACCAATATTAGTGGAAATTGAAAATGATATATTTGGGACTTAATAATTAATAGATTGCTTATGTGTTTTGACGGTTAGTGTTAATGTTCTGCATGTATCCCCAAATCTTTTGTTTGTATGGGGTCGGGTTATTCAACAACAACATCAATGCCAGCGCCTTAATACCAAAAATAGTGGTCGGCTACATGAACCCATATATCAGTTCTATTGGTCGTCCATATGGATTCTTCTCCTCCATTCATTCCGTTTTTTACCTTCTCAATTTACAAGTCTAGGTCATTCTATTATTGGGGTCGGGTTATTGTGAATTCAATACTCTCGAAGCTTATAGCTATGTCAAATTTGCAAAGTGATGTTTTATTGTGGGATTGATGAGTTCGACTTTGCTTTGCTATGTCAGATTATGTGAAGGCGGTGAATTACTTGATCGTATATTGTCAAGGTAAATTTTTCTCGTCACTTTCAATTCTTCATCAAGGAGATTCTAAGATTGCTTGGGAGTTGAGGAATCAAATTTTTTTCAGAGGCGGAAGGTATCCTGAAGAAGACGCGAAGGCAATACTTAGACAAATTTTGAATGTTGTATCTTTCTGTCATCTCCAGGGTGTTGTGCACCGTGACCTGAAGCCTGAGGTTACTACTTTGGAACCTGTCTGTTTTGATACTTGTACTTTTTACATGATTTTACATCACTTTTCCCCCCTAAAAACTCTTTTTTTCGGTGCAGAATTTTCTTTTTACCTCCAGAAGTGATGATGCTGATATGAAACTGATTGATTTTGGTCTCTCTGACTTTATTAGGCCAGGTAATACTAAGAACTCTCATTAGGGTGGAAGGTCTATGTTGTTTGTGTATTCTATTTACAATTACGTCTTAACGGCTAAGAGCTAATCACTTGATGCTTGTGCGATATTGAATTGTCAAGTTTTCCTTGTAAATTTCTCTGGGTACTAGTCGAAAGTATATGTAGATACTGGTGTTAGTTGATACCATACAGATACTGATGTTAGTTTTCCGTTAATGACAATATACTTTTGGGAGGACTGGCAATTTGTTTAGTATGAACTTATGGCTTACCATTAAAGATATTTTTCGACTTGCGTTATTACATACTACTGCTATTACTTATTGTGCTTATGTTGAGGTTATCTGAAAATCCTTATTCAGTATGAATAGTTTCCTGTTAAAAAATACAACTTTTTTATAAAGTAAATACTTTTATGTTCTTGTGAGCTTTGTATATTTATATACTATTAATGCTTAATCTCTTTTTTTGAGAGAATATTAATGCTTAATTTCATTTCTATGTTTATATATTGGGGCGTATTACATACGAATCGTAGACACATTGATATCTGATAAAATATGGGCCTTTTTGTGTGCTCATATTAAAGAGACTTAATATCTAGAAAGATAATTGGCTGATTGAAATTCACTTGTTTCTGTTATATCCAATGGCGTCGGGGAGAAAAAAGGATGGTAAAACTGGAAAATTTGGGGGGGGGGGGGGGGTAAAAATTGAGCGACCCTGCAACTCATTATTTCTGTTGGTTGTTTTCATGGAGCACTATATGAGGGAATTTTACTTCTACGTTTCTAGATGTTGCTTCATCTTTTGCAGCTTAGGGTTACACTTCCTTTTTTTAGTTTTCCTTAATTGTTTGTTTGTTTTCTCTTCTTTCTATCTCCAATTTTCTCGCTCAGTAGGGGGCATGTTCCTTGCGCAATTGATTTCAGTGCAAGGAAAACTGTAGCAATTACGGCTAGGAGAGGGAGATACTCAAGATAGTCCAGGACTGAATACCATCAGATTATACTGCCTTGCCTAATTTAGGGTTGATAACATAGATTGAGCTCGGTAGATTGAAAAGATGTTATTCTGTATTAGAATTCTGAGCCTTCCTCTTTTTCTCCTCACATGTGAAATTATCTTTTTTCTTGATGCAGATGAAAGGCTAAATGATATTGTGGGAAGTGCTTACTATGTCGCACCAGAAGTTCTTCATAGATCTTATAGTCTAGAAGGAGATATATGGAGCATTGGCGTTATCACATATATATTGTTGTGTGGGAGCAGGCCTTTCTGGGCCCGCACAGAATCAGGAATTTTTCGTGCGGTGCTGAGAGCAGATCCCAATTTTGATGATGTGCCTTGGCCTTCAGTGTCTCCAGAAGCCAAGGATTTTGTAAAAAGATTGCTTAACAAGGACTACAGGAAGAGGATGACTGCTGTCCAAGCTTTGAGTAAGCCATTTCTAACTTCTAGTGTTCTATGCCATTTATGCTCTTTGAAGTTTAAGAAAGATACCAGCTCTTGTTTTATGAGCTGGAATATTGGATGTCATAGTTTCTGGTCAACTGTCAATCTTATTTTTGTTTAAGTTTTCAATAAGGAGTTGATTTTGCATTCTTGTGATGTGAAGATATTGTTTATTTTTACAGCCCATCCTTGGTTGCGGGATGAAAATATTCCTATTCCTTTAGATATACTGATATACAAATTGGTGAAGTCATACCTCCATGCAACTCCTCTCAAACGGGCGGCGCTGAAGGTATAGTTTTATGTTACATGAAATGGGTTACTGTCCTTATTTTTTTATTTTCAATGTCTTATACCTCATCCTGGTCTTTCTCAAAATCATGTATTCTTGCTGAATGAATTTGACTGCTTAGTATGAGACTATGAATTTTGCTCATAGAATGTTTACACCTTTACATTTATTTTCCTGATCTGTGCTAAAACTGCAAGTGTTTTAAGTGTCTCCAGATCATTATTCCTTTTTTGCTGCTTAATTTGTTTCGTGATTTTCTGGAGTATGTTATCAATGACTCGATTGCAGCAACAAAATTGTAAATTGTTTGGACTTAATATCTTACCAAATCTAACATGGGTGGAAGTCTGCTGGCCTTGACAACTTGTCCAAGTTGGCATTTTTCTTGGTTTTTTTGCCTACAATATATGAATTTATATTATACATTAATTCTAGAAAACGTTTTTTTCCTTGTAAATTTGTGAGTGAAGGGGAGAAGTTAAATTTTCTCATATTTCATCTGTAAAGGCTTTATTGTCAACGAATTATAGGAATGCGCATTCTGACAGACTAGTTGGTTAATGATGACTATATAGATCAATCATTACATCCAATCTACTAGTTAGCGTGTCACATTTTTTAAGGGATTTATGTCTTTAGTGCAAAATTTTTTATCTACTCGATTCTCCTCCAGCTTATGTAGCTTGATCAGATTAGAAAAACACGTTAACAATTGTTCAATCATGCATAAATATGTGGATAATCTGAGTTTCTTGAGTTGAAACTCCCCCTGGGTTGCTGTTTATTCTATTGCAAAATATTAATAGGAAGTTACTTAAAGGTATTGTCCCACACACTTGGTCCACAAGTTGTGCTTTGCTATGGGTCGGTCCAACCCTTGGAAATTAGGTTGCCCGTCCTCACTTTAGTTAAGTTCATAGCCAAGGCCAGAGGCTTGAACTAAATGATGCTTGTATATCTTGTTTGGTTTTGATTCAATGCAACTCTCAGTGTCACGGCACATATGTTTGCTTGTTACGGAACTCTAGAATAGAGTTGTGGCAGACACACGATACTAGTAAACATCTTAGGTTTATTAGACCTGATCAATATTCAGTACTCTAAAATTTTGAAGATCTTCCAGTGTGACTAAGTGTTTTTGCTGTTTTCTTTGTCTGAATATCTGATTCTTCTTTTCTTTATCCCATTTATGATCTGCAGTCCGTCTCAAAAGCTCTTACAGAGGATGAGTTGTTCTACCTGAGAGCTCAGTTTGCACTTTTGGAACCAAACAAAGATGGCCGTGTCTCCTTTGAGAGCTTCCGAATGGTTATTTTCTGCTCTTTTCCATCTTTTCTTTTGATCTTCCAGTTGGCTTTTTGTTGTACAAGCTTCTTGCTTCCAGTGTATCAATAAATGGGTATATCGTTTTTCTTCCCAGGCTCTTGTGAGTAATGCTACTGATGCAATGAAGGAGTCTAGAGTTCCTGATATCTTGAATTCGGTAATGCATTCGCCCCAATTGATATCTAAAAATTGGAGATTGCTCAAAAGTCCTAACCTCGTGTGCTGCTTCTGGTGCAGATGACAACCCTTTCTTACAGAAAAATGGATTTTGACGAGTTTTGTGCTGCTGCAATCAGCACACACCAACTAGAGGCTCGGGAAGGTTGGGATCAGATTGCTTCTATTGCCTTCGAACATTTTGAACTAGAAGGAAACCGAATTATTACTGTTGAGGAACTTGCTAGAGTATGTTTGACATTCTGAAAATCACTCCCTTCTCATTTTGGATCTGTTTTAAAAATAAATCGAGTTTTTTGGTTAAATCTCCACTTATATTAACTGCAGGAATTAAATCTTGGGCCTACTGCTTATTCAATATTAAAGGATTGGATTAGAAGCTCTGATGGGAAATTGAGTTTTCTTGGCTATACAAAATTTTTACATGGGGTGACGATTCGAAGCTCAAATACAAGACATCATCATCAATAGGTATAATTATTCTAAAACAAGTTTATAAAAAAGGAAAATGATTGAATTAGATTCATGCCTAATTAACAGGTTGTTCAGGAAAGTTTTCTTCTCCCCTTTTTTCTTTGTTCATTTTTCTCGATTTTCGGGAATGCATAGGAAGGATGTGTATAAAAGAATGACATTAGTCTTTAAGTCTTAACTCAGCTGTGAAAATTGAGGCAAAAAATGTACAACTATTCAAATGGGCTTCTCTTGTTCATTTCTGGCGTTTAATTTTTGGAAAATGTATATTATTGGGTTCCTCCCTTTTTCTTTTTCTACTTAAGCTTCTCTGCTTTTATATTCCCTTATCCGTTATTCAATTTCTTGGGACTTCTATTTAAAGGATTTCACAAATTAAAGTTGGTTTTCCAACCTTAGAAATAAAGCAAACACGTTAGTTTAATATTCTAATTGATTTACAAAGAAAATAAAACTAAATGGACATTTACTCATTTTATTTATCTAATAAGAACAAATTAGATCGGGAGAAGCTCCAAGTAAGATATCATTGGTTCAAAGTTGTTTTCTTTATAAGAAGGAAAGTCCATTTTGTTATAAAGCCCATCCTTGTATGTTGTAAACATCAAGAGGCTGAGGAAGTATGAATGGTACACAAGTGAATATTTTTCAAGAGAGTCTATTTGCTAAGTGCTTGGTGACTGGTGAGGATAATTTTACAATGTTCTGACCTCTTAGAAAGTTATCTTAGGTGCGTACGAGTGAAGTCAAAATATGCTAAAAGGACTTGTTTTGGTTTGTGGAGTCAGTCTACAGCCTTCATGGATAATCACTAGCGGCTTGGGTTGTTACAAAGAGAATGTTATTCAGGGAAAACTATATATTAAAAAGCTTTTGGTATTATTGGAAATTATATAGAGCCACAAGTACGTAATAACATATGAGGATTGCAGGCTAATATTAGTATTGTACAAATGGTGAATTTTAATTTACAAATAATCATGGTCAGGTCGAACATTTTAAACAACACAAAAAGCGTATACACTGGTACCCACACTTCACTGATTTAAGCAAACAAAACAAAACTGTACAAAGCAAAATATTTAACTACCAAATCAGCCAGGAGCAGATAAACACAACAGATTCTATCTAGATTTGCTGAGCTGAAAAAACTAAGTGGAGCATGAAACAACAGTCCAACATAGACTGGTGAAGAGGTGACAAAGGTAGGGTCGGCTCTGAAATTTGAGAGGTTCGAGATGAAACTAAAATAATGGGCCCCTAAATATTAACTATTCTAGCAAGTCTTGTATAATGCCGTCACACTATGAGACGAGCCGATATAATGACCACTTTATGATTGTAAATAATCACTTTAAGGTTATAAATGATCACTAAAAAATTAAAAGTGATCATTTGACATTAAGTGTACATTAGGTTAATCCAATAGAGATGGTCTCACCGTAAGACCGTCTTATGTAAGACTTTGTATAACTATAAAAACGTCGTTATCCTCTTTTAGCCGAGGTACAAACTCCTCTTACGGTCTTACCCCTTATAATGTCGGCCCTGGACAGAGGGCAACGGAGGAAAAGAGCACATTTAGCATAGCCAGGACAACAGACCCAACAATAACCAAGGGAGCCCTGCAACTATACGGATTTATGCGCACTGATTTTGTTTTGGATGGAAAGAAATAGAGAGAAAGGAAGGGGAGGGATTTGGAGGGGAGGGAATTGGAAGAATTTGATGCATACTTTTTGTTAAGGCTCCAATCTCTCCAAAGTTGGAAAGATTTGAAAGAAAAAACTTCCATCTCCCTTCCTTTCCCTTTCATTCCCTCCTATACAAACAAGAGGTATTTCCCTTTTATTTCTCTTCCTTTCCTTCTTCCCTCCCTTCCCCTTCCTTCCCTTTCTAGTCTCTCGAAAATTGTTATCCAAACATATTGCGAGATAGATGGAGACACGCAGCACACAATATGATGAACACAAGGCAGACACAGCTAGCTTACCTCCCTTCTGATTCCTTTCTTGATAGACCAGCACAGACCACACCCACAAACAGAAGGCAGCATTAACATACACCAACATCAATCATCTATTTATGAAGTGCTTCACATCGTCGTTCACCCTTTTAGCCACTATAAATAGTGAGGCATCGGCAACCTGAGTTGCGGGCCAGGGCTGTTCCCATCTCTAAAGATAGACGAGTTACATACATTGAGCCTAGATCCTTCCCGCACATAACAAGCTGCTTTGCTTTCGACCCAATGGAATGGCCAACACCATTTTCTTGAGTTGGAGACCATACTCACATTTGTGGAAACTGTGCTCTATAGTTTCCTGATCCTTCCCGCACAAATTGCAATGAACTAGGCGATCAACAGAAGCGAGTTTCTTTTGGACTAGTAGGCGTAGCCAAGCACAAAAGTACGCAGTACGCTCGCAGGGTGGCTTTGCTATTACAGATGATGTTGCGCCACAACACGTTTTCCCCCTCCCCCAGGATGAAGTGATATGCACTACGGTTGCTAAAGATCTCACTATCAAGAATAGTGTCCAATTTATCCAATGAAAAGCTGTACATCTAGGCTCTAGCACCCGTGATTTTCGCCAGCACCCACGAAGCTGTTGGAAAAATAACCTTATTTGTGACCCCACATCGAAAAATTAGAAAGAAATTGAGCAAAATATAAACTTGATGGGATATTCCTCCTATTACCAATTGGTTTTAGGATGGAACCTAAATCGGCTAATGTCATGACCTTATATACTTTACAGGTGCTCTCTTGAGAGACCGTCTTTTGTAAAGACGACTCTCAAAAGTCCTGCCCAAATCTATATTTAGTGTTGTAACAATATATATTTAGAATTTGACCGGGCTTTTGAGAGCCGACTTTACTAAAGACGGTCTCATGTAAGAATTTGTGTATACCTGAAGGGTGCGCTTCACAAGGCTTATTACTTATCACAGATCGTGAACGTGGTTGATTAATTTAGTTGGTGTGATAATCAGTTGTTTGTTTTTGGAACTTTTCCTCCCACAATGTGATTTTTATGGTTGATTGATTGTTCTAGGAAGTATTTGGCTATTGTTTTTTTAGTTTTTTTATTGGCTATTGGTGTTTTGTTTGGTCAATAACTTAGAAAAAATGTTTGGTAAATGTAAGATTTTCTTGGATTTGGTCAATTACTGGACGGATAGTAATAAGTGAAAATCAAACTCAAAATCTTATTGAATAATCAGTACTTGCT
The DNA here is from genome assembly GCA_019776075.1 of Amaranthus palmeri. Lineage (NCBI taxonomy): Eukaryota > Viridiplantae > Streptophyta > Magnoliopsida > Caryophyllales > Amaranthaceae > Amaranthus > Amaranthus palmeri. The sequence continues at coordinate 781,878 of JAAKBH010000044.1, forward strand.
CTTTAACTGAAATACAACCCGACTTTATGTGGTAATTTTAAATTTTAATTTTAATAAAATTATTGATCACTCATCTACGCATTTATATATATATATATATATATATATATATATATATATATATATATATATATATATATATATATATATATATATATATATATATATATATATATATATATATATATATATATATATATATATATATATATATATATATATATATATATATATATATATATATATATATATATATAATGTCACTATTTTAATATTAATGGTCCAACTTGGATTGTTAGATGTAGGCTTGCGGGTCCATGAGCCAAGAGATTTGTTGACCGCATTCTCCTTTATAAATATGAGTTACCGTCTTTCACCCCTCCTCAGAGTTTGAGCATAGTTTCTATAAGCGGAACAAAATAAGATAACAATCATGATGAACTATGAATTTTCTAAAGGTAGAAAGGCCCATATAGACATAATTCCTAAAAGCCCATTAATATTTGGTGGTTAACTATGCATTTTCTTACCCCATAATATATACCCCATTTAATTTTACACTCATTTCTTTCATTAAAGGTTATTATAGTCTTTTTAAGACAAAGTTGTTTATTTTTTAGTTTGAAGTAGAATGGTAACGAACAAATTGATTGAGGGGTGATGAGTACAAATTCAGGACAGTAGGACATCTTCTACACATTGTTTGGAAAAGAAGATTTGATTAAAAGCATATCTTTAGACTTTTAATTGTTTTTCCATTTGGCTAAGTTTTTCTAATCCACAATTATATCTCATTGCTAAATCTGGCCCTACTAAAACAACACTTTATCCTTATACCAATCAAAATACCTCCAATAAAATTTAATAAAGCGTAAAATATAACAAAAGAATCATAATCAACAAGGAAAAAGAGATTTAAATGGGTCCTTTATGCAAAGTGGAATAAGAGTACCATGTCAAACGTTCAAATTACTAAATCAGAATTTTTAAAGCTTTTTTAGTTTGTTTCTTATGTGAAGAAAACAAAATTAATTACGGTTATTCGAACATATTTGCTATTTTTAAGTTGGTGCACACTAAAATAATTTAGATTAAGTTCATACAAGACTTTTGTTTTTATGTAATAAGGGGAATTCAAAAGTTGCACTTGATATGTAAATTTATGTGTGGTGTTGAAGTTGAGGGGAATTCAGAATATTACTATAGGGTCAACAGAATATGTATCTGTATGTGAGTATAAAACAAATTTTAAATGTCATTTTTCAGTGTTATATGTCACACTATCTTCATTATGCCTAAACACTTGCATAATTATATCTTTATATCAAAAAGTAGATTTAAGTAATTAATATTTCAATAAATGTGAATATTTTTACTTACCAAAATTTGATAAAATCACCACATTAATGCAATAAATAAAGCAAAAAAAACAATTCAATTTATTATATAGGAAATTTATTTATTTACTAAAAAGGGAAACCAATAAATGACAAGTATCAATGCAATTTTATCCGCTAAAACTTTTGAACTACCAAAATATGCAACTTTGTTGAAATAAGATTGGTATATACAAGTGTCAACTCCTAAACTCTCATTGTAATTATCTTTATATACACTTCAATATATAATGAATTGGATCATTTTAGAGAGTTCTAACTAAATAATCATATAATATGTTATACTCCCTTTAATTCTTTTTAATTGTCCTATTTGGTTGGGCACATATATTAAGAGTGGTATGAGGTGTATCAAAAAGGGGTAGTTAGGATATTTTAATTGATTAAATTAATTGTAAAGGTGGTAGGTTGGGTATTGTAAGTAGTAAAAGTGGGGGTATTTTGATCATTACTTGCGTGAATATGAGGTATTTAGGTAAAAAAAGTCATTGACAAAAAAGAAAATGAGACAATTGATATGAATTTGCCAAATAAGAAAATATGACAATTGAAAAGAATTGGAGGAAGTATAATATTTTATGTGTAAATTATTTTAAAGCGGATTAATATATTTTTTAAAGATTTATTACACCTATAAGTTTTAGAGAATATTATAAATTATATATAAATGAATTTACCAATATAGGTGATGCATAAATTAGAAAAATCTAAAATAATTATACTCCTTCTGTCTCATTTAATTTGCAGCATTTTTCATTTTGGTCCGTCCCAGTTAATTTGCATCATTTCTATTTTTGGACTATGACTCACCATTTCCTTTTAATCTCATCCATATATTTTAACACTCTTTTAATTTCAATCATACAATTCATTCTTCCTCTTCATTTATTACCATTATCTACCTTTTTCTTGAAAATCAACAATTTTCTCTTTGCTTTAAATTATACAGCACAGATTAGTATACCATAAGACAAGCCAAACAACACTCTAGTGGCTGCTAGAAAAACATAAGAAGTAGCTTAATCAAATGATTTACCAACCAAAGTTGTCGAGAAGAAATTCTATAATTTGGGCCCCTTTGCTTGGGTATATATCCTACAATTTAAAGTTCTTGGTCATATTTCCCTGCTGAACTCTTGTATCTTTTTCCTTCATGATATATAGTTCATATTAACTGGCAAAAAAAAAAAAAAAAAAAAAAAAAAAAAAAAAAGTTCTTGGTCATAAGTGTAGGGCACTATTAGATAATCTATGATAAATAAACGTGGAGGACATGAGATTTATATCTCACTTTTGAAAAATACTCTATCGATCCTATTTAATTTGTATTATTTATCATCTTAGGTTGTTCTACTTAATTTATACTCCCTCCTATTCAAAATAAATGTCCACTTTCCTTATTTGGTAAAGTCTCTTTACTTGTCCACTTTCTATTTTTGGCAAAACTTTTTACCTAAATACCCCCAACTATCCCAACTTATACTCCCTCCTATTCAGCTTAAGTGTCCCATTTCCTTATTGGGTCAAGTCACCTTAAATGTCCCATTTCTATTTTTGGTATGTTAACTTTACCAATTTATCCCTACTAAACTTAACTTTTTTACACCTTTATACCTACTAACCCCACTTTACACCTATAAAGATTCAAAAACTCTACATTTTCTCTTAAACATGTGGTCCCATTTGACTTTTCTTAAAATCCGTGAAAAGTCAAATGGGACACTTAAGCTGAATAGAAGGGAGTATTATTTAATAATACCCCACCTACCACCTTTTCAATTATTATAATCACTTAAAATACCCCACAACCACCTTTTCAATTATTATAATCACTTAAAATACCCCACTACCACCTTTTCAATTATTATAATCACTTAAAATACCCCACTACCATTTTTTCTTAAAATCCGATCCAAACCCAAAATGGACACTTTAATTGAATATGAGGGAGTATATTTTTATTTTTGGACAATGTTTTACTATTTCTTTTTAATCTCATCTCTTTATTTATTACCATTGTCTATTTTTTTTTAAAAAAAACTACTAACTTTCTCTTTGCTTCAATGTTATCAGGACAGAGAGTAGACTTCTTAATAATAATAATAATAAATAATAATAATTGTTGGCTCCATGCACTTCATTTTTGTGATTTAAATTCGACCCACCAACTCATTCCTATTAAATTTCCAAAGTATTAATAAAAATTATGAACTGAAATTTAGAGTTTCTAGAATTCTACTATTGGATGCATGGAGTTTGTACAAGTGGAATACTGTTTCCATCTATTACTATTTTTCAGTACTAGAATCTTCTATTTATTCATTTATTTTCTTCCTATCATCAGATTTTGTATGACACATTTTCAAAATACTTAATTTTAATTTCCTCTGTATATGTATATTGATAGTATATATTGCTTATTTATTATTGTTTTAGATTATACTAATGAAATAATCAAGTTCTATAGCTCTTTAACCAATATATCGGTTTCAGATTATTGTTTAACTTATTGATTAAGAGTACAATACAAATTAAGAATGATAAATGAATAGTGTCTAAAAATAAATGGGACAACTTGAGTGAATATATGGGATAATATTTAATTAATGTAGGATTTTTATGTGGATATGCCAAAACATAAAAAGACTAAACAACTACTCACTTCGTTCCTTTTTGATGTTCCTATTTGGGTTTTTCACCAAGATTAAGAAAAATGGAATCTCTGGTGGTAGTGGGTATTATTTTAATTATATAGTAGTGGAAAATAATGGTTGTATTGGAAGTATGAGGGAAAAAATAATTAAATAATAGTGTAATGTAATGATTGTATTGGAAGTATGAGAGAGAAAATAATTAAATAGTAGTGAGAATTAAAAAAAGTGGGGTTTTAAGGGGTGAAAGTGTAATGAAATCTTTCTAGAAATGGAAAGTATTCTAAAGTGGAAAAACTTATGGAACTACTACCGTTTTAGTAAGGTGGAAAAACAAAAAGGAACGGAGGGAGTATAACACAAATATATATTTGTAGAGAAGAGACTTATAGCTTCAAGGAAGCGTCTTCCCACGTCAAAAGAGTAAATAATAACTGAATATAACCTCAAGTGTGAAGGGAATAAAGAGTACTATACTTCATTTTGCAATGAGTAATTAATATTTTTTTATTTTTTATTTTGTCTGTTCTTTCTTTTTTTAATTCTTCTTAAAATATAAAAATTAAATAAGCAAAAAAATAACAATTGTCAATTTATTTGTGTTACAAAAATTAATACAAGATTTCATTTGATAACTCTCGCTCTTATATTTTTATATAAAAAAGGTAAAGATAAAGGACATTCTGTCTGAAAACTCTAAAACGCTCTAAATGAGACCTAACAACACCCTATTTATAGAAGTTCACAAAAAATCTTAGACTTCATACGGTAATTAGAAAACTAACTATTACTAGGATGTTGTTACAAAAACTACATAAATAAGAAAACTAAAATAACAATATTCTCCTAATTATATTTGACTTCTAATTTTCTAATTATTACCTAATAATAATAATAATAATAATAGAAAATCTATCAAATACATCTTTGATGATTGCTCCCATAATATCTTAGGCTCTATAATTAACATCATAAATAATCTTTGGTGCAAGTGCTAATTAGATAGTTAATGACGGACACAACTTCATCTCAGTCGGTCAGTCCACTATAGGACCTCTATGTCTACACTTTACAAGTTTAATATTTTCAAGAGTTACATAAACCTTTCTTTTTTTGGAAATAAAGCAACATATTATAAAACTAAAAATAGTTAGGACACATCAAAAGAGAAATAACAGGAAGCACATGAACCTTTTAGGATCAACAAATCTAACTTTCATCATTTTTTGACATAATGTAAAATTATTGTTACTATTAAATGGTTGAAATTGAAACCTCCCACTTAATAAAATTCCCATCACTACTATCACAAATGTGGCTCTGATACCACTTTGATTTGTTAGAAAAAATAATTGATTAGATGTGATATATATCCACAATAATGACACATTGACACATCAACATAAAAATTTATTTTTTCGGATGAACTAACATTTTTACCTTTGCATTCTCATCAATATATAACAAATAATACAAGACTCCCTCACAATTAATAAAAATTCACAAATCTCGCAAGGTTTTCCATTTTTAATTCATAAGGCTTGGACCATTGTTTATTTATTTACTTATAATAATTCTTGCGAGATTAGGAATTTGTATATTTATTTTTACATATTCTTACACTGAATTGTGCGAGATATTAAGTTGCTAATTGACTATTCCTTTGACTATGCATGATGTATTACATATGCATGATGTAAAAGAGATTAATTAATAAGTAAATACTAAATAGAAAAACATATATATTTTTTAAATTATTTAGTCAAAAATATCCAAAAATGATACTCCAATAAAATTATAGCATGCAAGTCATTAGACGTCATTACACTCGTAGATAATACAAGATGTCAACATTTTGTTATCCATACAACAAAAAAAATGAAGTAATTTAAGTGGTTCAACTATCAATCGAATCTATTTCAGTTGCTCAATCAATTAACAACTTGGAGTAGTGGACACTGGAGTGCTTCTAAATTCAATAGTGCATGGGATACCAAGAATAGGACACTTATATTTTATTGTAATTCTTAGGTAATTGATTTTTTTTTTTTTGGTAATTGATTTTTGGTTTTTTTGGTTGTTTAAACGACTAAAAAAAACATAAATTCTTATTTGAGATCGTCTTTTGTAAAGACGGCTTTTAAAAGCCCAGTCCAATTCTAAATGTATATTGTTACAACTCTAAATATAGATTTGAGCCGAACTTTTAAGAGTCGTCTTTACAAAAGACGGTCTCTCAAGAGTGCACCTGAATAAATAATTGGTAACTAATTTTAAGTCAGCTAGAAAGCTAATTCTTTAGCCAACAAAAAACTACTAATTAGTAGCTACTTTGATTTGATTTTGTTTTTTTGTCCAACTTTTCTCTAATTAATAAATAGTCAAGAACCAACAATTAGCTTTTACCAACTCCGTTTATAACAACTGACCTTAATAGCTAGCTTTAAGATATGACTTATTTGTTGATATTTCAGCTAGTCAAACCAACCAATAACCATATCAACACCTATTTGCCAAATACACCCTATATCTAATTATTATTAGTAAATATATAAATAAGTAAATATTTAGAAAAATGACTTTTAAAAATCCTAAATTTGAGTGATTTAATTCTAAAAATCCAAATTTTGTGCAATGTCTATTTTAAAAGCACTGGACACCTTATTGGTCAACGTATCTGTCAATTTTTAATTACAAAATAAATAAATAAAAAACCACCCAAAAAGGGAGTTAAATCCAAACCTTGTGCTCCCTGCCTCCCCCAAACGCCTAACACCCACCGCCACTAAGGTGGGATTTTTTTTAGCTTTTAATAACTAATAAAAATTAAGTACATAAAAAATATGAAAAGGCACCAAAACTAACCTTATAAAATGATAGAAGGTCATTTAGTGCTTTAAAATTATATAACGCTTAGCTTAAGTTCTAAATATTAATCAAAAGTTGGATTTTTTAAAATTAAATAACTCAAGGTTAGGATTTTTTAACAATTAATTATATGGGAAATTATCATTAAAGCCCCTTAGGTATGCGTTTTTATCAATGGTGTATAAACTTATTTTTTTATTCCAATGGCCCCCTTGAGGTTTAATAGTAATAACAACCGTGAACTTTTGTACTTTTTCCATTAACTAACAGTTAACTTCGATTTTATATATTATATATGGAAATTATCATTGGTGCCACTGAGGTTTAAGGGAAATTATCATTGGTACTTAACGGTTAGTTAACGGAAAAAGTACAAAAGTGTCACGGTAATTAATTACCATCAAACCTCAGGGGTGCCATTGGAATAAAAAAATAAGTTTATACACCATTGATAAAAACGCATACCTCAGGGGCACCAATGATAATTTCCCTAATTATATAGGAGTATGTAGTAATAGTCAAAATTGACCGCTTTTCTCTAGTATTCCCTCCCAAGGGAATACGGGTATGGATTGCCTGTGAGTCTATCACATTTCCTCACCCAGATCCTATTTTCGAGCGAGATATTAGGTTGATGGTGATGATGAATTATATATGCATTAGTTATATCATCAACTAAACATAAAATTTAGAATTTATCACCAAATACAATATTATATAGTAGGTATTATAAAATAGGATAAAACTGAAAAAAGGATATTGATAATGGATGGGTTTGGGGCATTTGTTGACAAGAATAAATCAATTTTCAATAGTAAACTAGAATATATGTTAAACTAGTAAGTAGGAGTAGTAATTATATGTGTATTAATAATATTACCTAATATAACATAGAATTTAAAATTTATAATCAAATCACGCGTTAAAATATATTAACTTTTTTATCTTTAGTGTGAATTGTGACATTAAAAATATCAAAATATATATCATTTATTAAATGTCATCAAATTATTTAGCGACACTTGTAGAAAGTGACATAAATTAAGATTAAAATATTAGAATAATACTTTAAAATGATGACATTTTAATAAAGTGTCGAAAATATTGCATCATAATTAAACATTTTTTTAGTGGTTCTTAATATATTCTTTCATAATCATATTTTAGGTCTCATTAAGAGTGTTTAAATAATCAATGAGATGTACCCTAACTATTTTATTTTAATTTCCACTAATACAAATCATAGGTGAGCATCTATAATCTATGGTTAGAAGTAATCTTTAACTTTAATTATAAAGAATAATAAGCCTTTAATTTTTAGATTATTGTAATATAAATCTTATCAATTTAAGTATACCAAGATAATGTCAAGGCTAACTCAAAAAACGATATTCTCAAGGCTAATGCACTAAGCTATAAGCTTCACACAAATGTCATATTCTTCATATTAATTCATGTATTTGTTTTTTTTTTCACAAATTCTTACTTGAAATCGTCTATACAATAGACGTCTCATGTTTTAGGACTGGCCCAATTTATAAATTAAAAAAAAACTGATTAAAAATTTTGTAAATTAAATTAGGAGATATGGGTTGAGCTTCTGAGAGCCGTCTATTAGTAGACGGTCTCTTAAGAAAAAACCTATTTTTCATTTTATCAAGTGTCAAATCGAACTTGGTTTTCATATGAAAATCAAATTTAAGATAAGTATAGTTTTAATGATAAATATTATGTTCATTATTAAAATAAAACCATTAGAAACTAGCCTCTTTTAATCATTTCCTCTTCACCTTTATCACTTTTTTCTTGACGAAAATGTTGAAAAAGTATCTCATGAAGATAATAAAAATAATAGTAACCAATGGGTGATAAACTAATAGTCCATATATCCCTTTCCATTTACACACTTTTCATTTTAGTCTGTTCTATTGATATTAAAATCTTTTCTTTTATATTATATTCCCACTTAGTTTTTAATGTCATCCCCACAAATGTATATTTTTCTCTATCTTAACCACGCATTTCTATTATTTTTTATCTCATTCTCCATTTCAATTTATTAAAGGGGCAGAGAAAATACAAGTTAAAAGAACTCTTTGGCCTTAAACTTCTTTGTAGATGTTGTGGTCTTTGATCCTTATCGTCTTACTGTAATTTTTAAGATTGAGATATACTAAAAGATATACTGAATATTATGCATAAGGGTAGTTGGTGGCGCCTTATCCATGTCTTAGATTACTAAACTCGTCCTTCCTACCCACTGTTTGCTATTGTTCATTGCCTTTACTTATTACTTTTTACCTCCTTTACTTTTTATCATTAGTTTAAGTTATTTATACATATCTATTTTTGTGTATTGTTAGTTATTTGATTACTATTTATGGTCAATGTGGGTTGTAAGTTGCAAGCTTTTGGGTAGTTGTAGGGCTGGCCCTAAGGATGGGCAAGAGGGGTCGTCGCCTAGGGCCCCACGTTAAAAAAGGAAAATTAATGATCGTGAAAGGTTGATATAAGTTATAAATTATAAAGGAAAAAGGGTCCAATGTGCTATTTCGCCTAAGGCCCCCAAATATATAGGATCGACCCCGGGTAGTTGCAGTTTCTCTCTCTTTGAAGACTCTTCTCAAGCCGAGAGACTCTTGAACCGCACTCTCCTTTATAGGTACGAATTGACATCTTTCTTTCCTCTCTAAAGTCTATCCATAATTTTCTATGAGCCGGATACACCGATATAATTAATAACAGTGAGATCACACTCCCAAATCACAATCATTTAATGTCTTTATTATTTACAAATTAGTCAAATAATTCGAGTATCTCACCGCTTTTTCCTTTTTTTCATCCTTTTTTTTCCCTTTTTTCTTTTTTGGTGTGCCCTTTCCTCCCCAAAATATGATGCTAAATTATCACAATTTGTTACAACAAACTCCTCCTATTTGTTTGCATGTCACATAATTGATAATCCTACCATCATCAAAACCGTCGTCATCCTATTCCTATATTTAATGGATTAGGTTTTAAAGAGTCATACATTAACTAATACAATTATAAACTCCATATTAAAAAATGAAAGACAATATATCATGTTCATTTATAAACTAATTAAAATTAAAATGAAAATTGAAACATATATGTCATCATAATTTCATATTATATCTTGAAAAAAAGACGACTTCTAAAAGTCCAGTCCAAATCTATATTTAGAGTTGTAACAATATATTATATATATTTAGAATTGGACTGGGCTCTTGAGATTTACAAAAGATGGTCTCAAATAAGATTTTGTGTTTTTAATCAGCTCGTTTCATATGAGACCGTATTACCATAAAACTAACCCATAAATTAGACCATTTTTATAAGTGATAATATTAAGACTGAAAATGATTATTTTAACATACTAAATATATATGGACTATTTCTAACCATAGGAAAATTTCATTTAAGAATTTATGTTTTTTTAAAAAATAACTAAATCTAGCTTGAAAATAAGAAATATAACAACTAATTTTAATGAGAGAAAGTATACGATGATAATTCATAAATAACCGTAACATGTTAAAACATCACCATCTTAAACCTTCTCTACTAATAAACCCTTAAACAAAAAAAAAAAGACTAATTTCGCCCAAAAAAAGACTAACAAAAGAAAATTAAAACTAATTAAAAAAGCAAAATTTACAAGAAAAGATCTAGACCGTTGGTTGGATCAGATCAAGCCCTAAAACAGCTAACAATCGGATTATGATGATGATGATGATGACGATGTGAATGATGATGATGATGATGATTGATTGATTGATCACGATCAATCAAAGCTCGCACGTAACGAAATTCCTCCACGTGGCAAGGAATGGTAATTGTACCTTTTTGATCAAAACCGTATTCATCTTCGGCTTCTTTAAGAAGACGCATAAATAAAGGATGATTAAAATAAACAATTGGTATTACAAATCTTTGTTGTTCTTCATTTGTTTGACCCACTTTTATTGCCAAACAACCCTTTGGAATTATTCCTACCCCATTATTATTATTATTATTTTGATTTTGATGTTTTTTGTGTGGTAGATGTAGGTGAAAATTTCCACCCATTTTTGTAATCAAATGATTATAAAAAAGGGAAATAATTAATTCTGTGAGCGGGATTCAGTGGGTATGATGATGATGATTACGACGACGAATTAATTTTAGAGAAAGACAAAGGAAATTGGATGAGTGATTTTGGTGGAGAAAGGAAGGTTTAGAGAGGAATTCATGATTTAATTGATTGAGAGAAAGGAAAATAAGAAAGAGTGAGAGAGGGATGTTTGGTAGAGGGGTGATTGGGTTTAAGTACACAAAAAGTTTGTACTATGGTTAAAGATGACGTCATATTGCGGTTAGGAATTACTAGTAGAGCGTTTTTTTAGGTTTTGATTTAGATATAGATGGGAATATGTGGGTAATGGGTCAAAATCTTGAATTTTTTAAAATTAAATTTAAAACTGAGATACGGTTTCTTTGAGAGACTATCTGTAATTGGGTTGGTCCATTAGGAAAAATATAAAGCAAATGTAGGCAATAAGCTTTAATGGATTGGGCTTGAGAGATTGTCTTTACGTCTATCAGAAAGAACGTCTATAAGGAGACTAATTGAATTTAAAAATATAGAATATGTCAATTAAATGTGTAACCGTTTAAACTAAATATAGTAAGTCTAAAAATAAATAAATTATTTAAGGAAAATTTGGAGTAAGAACTCATTTCTATACCATACAACCAATAGCAAAAGTCTATTTAAACGGTGAGATTTATGTCATATAAGAATTTGTAAAAACCCTAATTAAACCAAATCTTTAAATGCTCATTTCAAGATTTAAAATGCTAATTTAAATAAAAAATTTATAGAAGTTAATTTTAATACTTAAATTGTGAATTTCAAGCATTAACTTCAACAAAAGAAAGCCCAATCAATATTTTTATTTAATTCAAAATTTGAGATCTAAAAAAACAAATTCAAAATAAGGTTCGAATTGGTCTTTTAAGCTTTTGATTTAGTCTTTTTGTGACTTTTTTTTAAAAAAAGATTATCATATCAAATTTTAACAATTAAAATCAAATCGAGTTAATTTTTGAAGTTAAAGGCTAATTTGGAATTTGGATCTTGACTTTTTAAATTAAAGGCTAATTTTTTTTGAAGATAAATTAAAGGCTAATTAAGAGTCCATTTGATGATTAAAGTAGTTAGGAGAATACTTTCTCTCTTCCGAATAATTATCTTTATTTTCCCACGAATTCTTGTGAGAGACAGTCTCTTTGGGAGACCATTTCTAATTGGGCTGGCCCATTAGGAAAAATGTAAAGTAAATATAGGCAACAAGCTTTAGTAAATTGGGCCTGAAAGACGTCTTTCTGAAAAACGGTCTATCAGGAAACTGACTATTAACTCACCTTTGTTCTTTAATTAATTATCGTCGGTTTATCTCTTTTATATATTTTTCATATTTTCTCATAGCTTTTTTTACCACTTCACCCACGTTTTTTATGTTCTTGCTATTTATATTTGGAGTACGTTTTAGGACGGCGAGAGTAGTTATTAGGTTTATCACTTACAAGTTAAATCTTCGTATATGAAGCACGGTTTATGTAATTTATAAATCGAAATAAATGATAAATTTTTTTTTTTTTGAGATAATAAATGATAAATTAATCTAATTTAACTTAATAAGATTTTTTTTTTATCCCTATGCTTGGCTAACGTGGGTGTAAGTTGCAGGTTTTCGGATTTTTGCAGGTCCTATCCTTGAAGACTCCTCTAGAGCCGAAGGACTCTTATGACCGCCCTCTCCTTATGGGTATGAGACGCCGTCGACCTTCCTTCCCCAGACCCTGGCCATAGAGTATCTATGTGCGGGAACACTGGGTATCATGATGATGATGTTACTCGTTTGGTTCTTTTATATATTTGCCAACTACAATATAATCACACAATATTATTATACATATCAAAAGAGTTTATTTATTTGATATACTGAAACAATTAATTATTTTATTTTCCTTTTTATTTCATTTTTACATTTATTAATTCTTAAATGAGATGGCCTCCTAGTGAGACCAACTCTAATGTGCTGATCAATATACTCCCTCTGGCCTCATAGAGAGTTAAAATATGTGGATGAGATTAAAAGAAAATAGTGAGTCATTTCCCAGAAATAAAAATAAAGCAAATTAAGTGTGACGAACCAAAAAAACAAATGATGCATATTAAATGGGACGGAGAGAGTATATTTTTTTGTGTTAGAATGATCACTTAATACTATTTAAGTGATGAATTAGAGAAATTGACTGATTTTATGGGTTTCATGGTGAGATGATCTTTTACGAGACGGGTTGTAGTATAGTTAATTCACTAATTGTTGTGAGAGATGGTCTCTCCAAGAGACGCATTAAGTTTATATAGGTTGGGTCCGCTTGAGAGACGTCTCTCAAAAAGACGGTCTCTGTGGAGACCAGTTGTAAATGAAGCCCTGGCACATTGCTGCAGCATTTGACGATCCATTTGGGCTCATAAATTACCACCCAAATTAGAAACTTATGCGTTGTAATTGAAGCCCACACTTCCAGTTTGCCGCATGTTTGAGTGTTGCTGGTAAAGCCCATTATATTGCAAGTTGCGACCCAACATTTGGAAGTTTTGGAATTTAGAATCAAATATTGTTTCCAAGAATTTGATTTTGCACAAATTTTTAAATGAGACAATATAAATTGTGTCGATAAAATTAAAAGAGAGTTTAAATGTATGGATGAGATTAAAAAAAATAGTGGGTCATTCTCCATAAATAGAAATAATACAAATTAAGTGGAACAGACCAAAATGGAAAATGATGCTAATTCATTGGGACGGAGGGAGTACAACCTTAATATTTACTTTCTGCTAATCACAGCCACAAAAGTAACAAATTTTAAATGTTCAGACCAAACACACATAACTCCGACTACTTAACCTAAAATTCCAACCGCCAAAAACAATCAGAATTCTATGTTTTGGCCTAAACCTACAAACTTTGATACTTTGATAGCTGTAATTCGCAAAAAAAAAAATTAAGACTATAATTCACATAAGTGTTAAACTTTAAAGTTGTAATTCACGAATTATTCTTATTTTCAATTTTTTACTTATTGCGAAGCTTATAACTAAGCTTATGGCAAATTGGCAATTGGTGGGGTTAGGAAATTACTTTTGAGGTTTGTGGGAAGATTTACAAATACAAGTGATTTAAAATAAGAGTACATAGCATTTTGATCAATAATCAAGTAGTTGTATCTGTTAGGAATGATTACCAAGTAGCCATTGAAAATCTGATCATACAGACCATTGTGTCGCATGTTTCTTGTTTATGTGAAGGGAATTAATTCAAAATATTGATCAATAATTCAAAGTTTCTTTATCATTTTAATGGTGAATGTTAATTTTGAGAAGATGGAGGGTAGCCATAAATCGATTATTGGAGAAAAAGGAGAAATGTTGTCGATGAACCCAAGTTTACTCTAGGCAAAATACCCTTCAATGTTGGGATTATCGTAGGAAAATCACGAATAGGTTGAACTATTCTAGGTAATTATTCCTAATATTTTTTTATTTTTGGGCTGGCCCAATTAGAGAGATTGGTAAAAGAGATCATCTCTTTCTAAAATTAGCCCATTTTAGATAAGACCATCTCACCCTGAGACAGATTCACATAAATAGCTCATTTCTATAATTGATCATTTTAAAACAGTGAATGATCAATTTAATGTTATATAAGTGATCTTTTCAAACTACTAAAAATGGTCATTCTATATTTTTAGTGATCACTCTAAGATTCTAATTAATCACTTCAAGATGATCAATGTATATTAGATTTGCCAATAAAAATGTTTTCACGATGAGACCATTTCATTTGAGAATTAGAGTTCAAGCATTTGTGCAAAATTGATAATTTTTCCATTCTTCATAGAGATGAATTATTAGCATCATTACTAGATAATTTGGGTTAATCCATTTGAAAAAGATTGGAGAATGGGCCAGAGGAGGACCCTTGGATTCGTAGGCTTGTTTAAAGTTGGATGGACTTGTGATGGGCTGTGTTTGCCTTTTGCCCCCTCATATTTGGTTCGTGAAATTTCAAGTTTAAGAAAAATATAAAACAAACAGGTGTTTTCTGGAGAGACGGTTTTTTGTAAAGATGACTCTCAAAAGTACAGCCCAAATCTATATTTAGAGTTGTAACAATATATATTTAGAATTGAACTGGGCTTTTGAGAGCCGTCTTTACAAAAGACGGTCTCAAGTAAGAATTTGTGTAAAACAAATACTAAAATTAGACGCTATCACGATGAATTATCTTTACGGCTTGACTTATAATTTTAAAGTAATCACTTATAATAATAAAGTAATTACTTATATTTTTGAGCTACTCTTGTGAGATCTTCTGTCCATCTTTCAGTGAGATGGCCTCAAACAAAAAGTCTATATTCTCATATTATGTTTAAGATGAGCTCTTTAATCCATGTATAAGGCGAATTTCTCAATGAGATTATCTCATAAATATAAAATGACTTATAATTTTAAAATGATAAATTAGAAAAATAAACTAATTATAGGAGCTCATCGTAAGGAAAGACAACCTCATACAAAATTTGCTATAAATAAAATTGCGATTCACAATTTTTGATATCATATGT
The DNA here is from genome assembly GCA_019776075.1 of Amaranthus palmeri. Classification (NCBI taxonomy): domain Eukaryota; kingdom Viridiplantae; phylum Streptophyta; class Magnoliopsida; order Caryophyllales; family Amaranthaceae; genus Amaranthus; species Amaranthus palmeri. The sequence goes on from JAAKBH010000044.1 coordinate 797,494, forward strand.
TTAATTAGCAACTAATTGATGTTGAGTTGTATTTAGGAAACAATGTCATGCTACAATTAGGTTGTGTGCAGGGGTGTTCAATGGGCCGGGCCCCCATTTTGAGCCCTTATCCGGCCCGTTTTTAGAAGGGCTTTGTAAGGCCGGGTCGAAAATGGACCGGGCCGGAAACGGGCTTTACTTTATGTAAAATGAAGCGGGCTATAAAAGGGCACAATAAGGGCCCAAAACGGGCCTTTGTAAATAACATAATTAATGTATAATTTAAATATTATAAATGACAATGTCAATAAAATTATTAATATTTTATTAATTTTTTTTATTATAAATGATAATTTAATTGTTATAAATTGAAAAAATGGGGATTTAAAATATTTTAGTAGTAAAAATGGGCCGGATTGGGCCGGACCGGGCTTTCAAAGCCCGGCCCATTTAAAGCCCATATTAACTTTAAAGGGCCCTTATCCGGCCCGGCCCATAATTACTTATGCCCGGCCCGGCCCTTATCCGGCCCATTGAACACCCCTAGTTGTGTGCTTGTGTCACGTAGACCAATTCGGTTATTGGTAACTTGGCATTAATGGTGGTAATGTGGTATCACAATTCACAAATAATTTGTAGTGTAAATCTTTATGAAATTATATCTTTTTTATAGTTTTATAACTATATATCAAAAAAAAATTTACTAGTTTTTTTTTCCTGATTCCGAATATAACATTTTTTAATGTGAACAACCACATAGGATAAGCTAAGCTTAATAAATCATTGGAGAGTTTTGGTTTAATTCTTTAAGTATGGTCAATATGATTTGGTTCATAATTGGTGTTTAATAAGTCCAAATGGTCAAAAACAAAACAAAAAAAACATATATATTACAAAAACAATAAGTAAGACTTGATTAGATAGTAGCCCACATAAAGTGAACAACCATGGACATTAAAGATACTAATATAATGTAGCACTTTCACTAACCCTTTACCTAAAAGTTTTGATAAGATTTAACCTTTTGACTTTCTCATAAAAGAGATGTTCAAATAGTTAAATTCATTAATCAATATCACAATAGTTGTTTTAATTAATATTTTATAAAGACAAAACACTATTACTATTACTAATGCAATTTACAATCTAATATCAAGAAGACACAAACTTTTGAACCCCATTCAACCTAAAATATTTATTTTTTTATTATTGTATAAACTAATTCAACCTAAAATATTTATTTTTTTATTATTGTATAAAGTAATACGTTAGAGAAAAAAAGAACTAGGTGAGAACTAAGAATCAAATTTAAGAAATTACTTAAATAAGTAATTTTTATTGTAATTTAGATAAGAAAAAATATTTACAGCTATGAAAAAATCAATTGTACTCAATCTATGTAGAATCTGTACATGACAAATTTTTTACTAACACAAGGAAATCAGAAGGAAAAAACGCAAGAAATTTAAAGTGAGATGTTTTTAATTCTTTAATTTGTTTGGATAATAATTTTTGATGGTAGATTCAGAAGAAAGGAAATTAAAAAGATTATATGTCCCTAATTTTTACTGTAAGTTTGGGTTGAAAATCCAAGATTTCGACCCAAAGGCATTTATATTATTTAGAATCGAGTCCAATTCTAAACTCATTATTGGATTTTAAAAGTAGGATCTAAGCCCTTAAAATTAGGGTCTAATCATATCCCATAAGGCCTTGGATTTTCGACCATCCTGTTACTAGCTAGCTAGCTTGCTCTCTCTTTTATACATTTACAATGCATTTAATTTGCAATCGGGACCCTAACATTCTTAAACTGATGGTTGAATCCTTACTTGAAACGAAAAATTCCATTTTTCATTAATTAGAGGAGAGTGTAATTCAAACCCATGATTTTAATTAGTTAGCTTTTGATATCGTTCCAAGAAACTAATTCAACCATACGATTAAACTAACGTGACAAGGGGTCATAGGTTCGAATCTCAACAACCCCTCATTTAAGCGGAATATTTAGCACCAGGTAGAGCCTGTGTCCCATCCACACTTCTAGCCCAAATGGCACTTGCTCCAACTCAACCAAGTTGTCCCATTTCCTTTTTGGGCAATTCCATTCTCAAAAATCGTGCCCAACCCAAATGGGACAACTTGGTTGAGTTGGAAGGTGTATATAACATATTCTGAAACCTCAACCATCAACTTAAACTGATAGTTAAAGCTCTAACAACTTATACTTTAGTTTATATTTATGTTCCAACAACAAAAGTAGTGGACATTTGCAAGTTTGAGTGACATAAAGACATAGTCAAACTTGTACTTTATATCTTTTAACCTATAAAACTAAAACCATTGTAGTAGGAGTTAGTAATGTTTAAGACAAACATGAATTCCATTCACGCGGACACTTATGTTACCCAAAACACAAAAATGGAGACAGAAAGAAATAGAATAGTCAATAGCAGTATAGTATCTGCCACTGCAACATCAACCTAGCTCCACTCTTATCTTTTCAAATCAACTGTTTACCTTTTATTTGTTTTCCCATACTGACTTTTCTCATCACATATCACACGTAAAAGTTGAGACAAAAAGCTTAACACTTTCTAAAGGGGTGTTATTGTTAAGCATTTTGTTACCTTGACATAGAGATTCTAGTTTCAACTTTCGAGGTTCAACATGTGTTCAAGAGTCTGACTCGTTTGACTTGTCAATACTAAATTTATGACGCGGAAATTTTATATGAAATTAGACCTTGATATGGACTAATAAAGTTGTCATATAGAAGTATTTATTGTTGTGTTATTTGAAATTTGAAAAATAAATAAACGTAAAGTATATAGTTACTGCTACTAATTACTTTACTCATGCTATATTAAAAGATAAAGATAAAGATTGTATGGTGGTCGTGTTTGTTTATCGAGTGCAATACATGTTTCATGCTTGTGGGCTGTTTAGCGTAATGTAACTGTGTGGATAGTTGTTAGTCGTATAAGTAGTGCTAGTGCTGAGTAGATGTAATCGTACGATTAGATAACTTAATTGTCTAATTTGCACGTGTAAATTAGCATTGTTCCTAAAACGAGTGGTTATAGTTTTTGTTAAAACATAATTTGTTAAAATATTAAAGAGAAAACATTAAACCTAGTTATAACATTTGGAAAACAATTATATACACGACAATCATATTTCTTAATGTCGTGTTATACCCTTTTTAACGACAATTCAAAACTGTTACACTGAACACGACATGTATGATATGGTATTGACAAGGGTATTACTCCGACCATATATGTGGTGTGCGGGTACATAGGTTTAGTGTTAGGCTTTTAGCAAAAAGATGAATGAGCATGGTAATCTGAACCCACTCCATTTTTACCCTTCTTTTTTAAATTTTACCCATTTATCTGTATTCCTACATTCTTCTTCTGAAAGCTACTTTTTTACAAGTCTTTTTTTTTTGAATAATATTTTTAGGGTTCTTTTTGACTTGTAATTCGACATATTTTAGCTGGCAAGTGACTGTTTTAATGGCAAATGTCGTGGAGTCTTCATTAGTCATCTTCAGTTGCAGTTGTACTAACTATTACTACACACCAGACATTCAATTATTGTTCTATCTATTTCTCACATTTACTCCAATTTAATTAACTATTAATACTCGATCTAATCCCTTTTATTCTTTTCATTCTAAACCCTAATTATAAACTTCTAATAGTACAAAAAATAGGTATTTTTAAGTTATATATATCATGAAATCATCTTAATCCCACTTAAGTATTTATTTTATTATCCATTTGCAAATGAGACGATCTCATAATACACTTCCCAAAAAGTGATCATTGATAGTATATTTACTGTGTTAAAATAATTATTTATAGTCTTAAAAGTGATCGTTTACACTTTTAAAAACCTTAAAGTATCAATATTTATGTTTTAAAGTGATCCAATTTAACCTTATAATGAGACATTCTCATTTATGGCTTGTTAATTCATATAAATTAAAAAATGTTGTTAAGATTTTATTCTAATTAAAATTCAAACATTCTATTATAAATTAAAATAAAGTAGGAGTATATACTAATAAATATCTCATCCCCAATCATTGTTGAGATAATTGCTCAATTTATTTCACTTTTGCAAATCAAATGTTCAAATGTAAGATAAACTACTACAATACAATGTTACGGATAAGAAGCGAATCTAAAACTTTACCAAGAGAAATTAGCACTAGATTAGTTGAATCGACTGAAATAAGACACGATTCTCTTATTTCTGAGTCTTATTAGATTAATATAATTATGATTTTGAATCTCTTATCTACAATATATAGACAGGCTAGATAAAATAATGTTGTAAATTTAAAACAAAACAATATAAATCTAATTGGTATAAATTATATAATTAGTGAATAACGAGGCAATTTAAACCCAGAGAAAGCTCGTCAAAGTATGTTTGAAACAAACGAAAACCATTAAATATATTGCACTGATTCTCTCGTATCCTGCATTCACTCAAAAACAACAATTAAAGTAAGAGAAAACACTTCCATATTTTACTCAACAATTACCAAGATTTATTGTGGGAGATAATATTAATAAATCTATATATTATACAGATTCAGATAATTCAAAAATCAAAATATTCTTGCATTATATAGTTGGGATATCCCTTAACATTATACAGATTTAATCTCATGCATCACTTTGTAATTGAACCCAATTTAAACCGACTAAACTAATATGAACATAAGACCTATTTTTGAATCGTTTTAAACACCTCATCTAAAATAAACCTACTTACCCGAATATTAAAAATTAATTTAACCGAAAAATTTAAGTTGTTGTGACGATTAACACATTTAGATCCTCCCAAAGCTAAATGTTTCGCATAGGATGTTAGAATATATAACATATTCTGAGGAGAGTCTATGTTGTATCCACACTTCTAGCCTAAAAGGCTCTCGTGTGAGGGGTCGTGTTAGAGTATATAACATATTTTGGGGCCTCAACCATCAGCTAATTGTATTTAGTTGAGTTGGTTCCTTAACATAGGATAACAGGTAGATGAGATTCAAACTTGTAATCTTTTTGTCGCGTCCTTTTGATGCTCAATGTTTAGGTTGAGCTAATTGTAGATCTAGAAAGAAAAAACCCTAGGAGAGAGAAAAAGAAGAAATAAAAAGTGAAAAGGAAAGTAGATCTGAAAGATTCACACACATGGAAAGACAAATCCCTATAAAAATCATGTTAATGATAAGTGAAATGATGAAGAATTTGAAAAGAGTAAAGATCTGACTGACAAAATTCAAAAGAAACCTGCCATATTATCATCATCATATTATAATCATCATCCTCATCATAAACTAACCCAGTAAACAACAAATAAAATCAGTTGAATTTCAACAGAGTAATGATGATAAAACCTTTTTCAGGAAGTCAAAATCTATCATCATTACACCAATCTGTATATTATTAAACCTTAACAACCTATAAATATACCAAAATTATCTGCAAAAACATAAACAAAAACAAATTAATTAATAATAAGATTAAAGGGGAGATTAAAAGAAAGTGATAAACCTGAAAGGGGAGAATATTGTTAGGGAAGTATGAGATTTTGGGGGGAATGAAGCCTGGTCCGACGACTGTTAATAATGGAAAAATAGATCTATACCAAAACAATCCTCGAGCCAGACAACATTCCCCTCAATTCAAATACTTCCTCAGTAAATTTCTTATTCTTCAGATTTTTTTTCTGAAAAAATATTTATATATATATAATGATTAATTAATTGGTTAAGATGATTTTGTGGGTTAAGAAATTGATGGTTACCCCCAAGAAAAACGGCTATGTTCAAGGGGGATGAAGAAAGTGGGGAGAGAGAAAGAAAGAAAGAAAGGAGGGAGAAGAAGATGAGAGTGATGAATGAAGCGGAATGTGAGGGGGTGGTTATAATAACAGCGGGGCCATGAGAGAGAAAATTCTTTCTTTTTTCGTTTTTTTGTTTTATCTTTTTATCAAACTTATCTTTTTTTTCATAATAATAATAAGTGCAGACCCTCTGTTGAGAGACCGTCCATAGTATAGACGTCCCTCAAAAGCCTTGCTCATATCTCTCTTTTTAACTTACAAAACTACTAATTAGTTTTTTAAAAAATTTATAAATTAGGTCAGCCCTAAAACTTGAGACATCTATTATATAGACGGTCTTAAGTAAGGATTTGTGTAATTATAATAACAACCAGTCTCCTGAGAGACCATCTTCCTGAGAGACCATCTTCCTGAGAGACCATCTTTCAAACCCAATCTATTAAAGCTTATTGCCTATATTTACTTTACATTTTCCCTAATGGGCCAACCTAATTAGAGATGATCTCTTAAAGAGACGTCTCTCACAAGAATTAGAGATGTCTTTCAGGCCCAGTCCATCAAAGCTTATTTTCTACTCTTACTTCATGTTTTTTTATGGGTCAACCCAATAAAATACGGTCTCTCACAAGAATTTGTGTTATTAATATTATTGTTATCCAAAGGTCTTCTTAGAGACCATCTATGGCATTGACGGCACTCTCAGCAGCCGAGCCCAATGGAAATTTCAGTTGCTTTATTTGGAAAGTGTAAAAATGAATTTGACCATTACACCCGTTTATACTATAGACCGTCTATCGCAAGAATTTATGTGTTGTTATTTACTTTGTGCTTTTAAAACTTTTTTATGTTGACTTGATTTTGTAGTTCACTTATTGGGTTTTTCTATTTGGTTATTAGTTTTTTATAATTTCAAAACTCAATTTGGTACTGTAATTGGCATATATATACTAACAAACACTCCACAATGTAAAGTAGGAAGAAAAAATCAAAAAAAATGATACTTCTTACTATAATGCTCTTTATATATTTGTAAATTTGCTATTAATCGTGACATATTATACTTGGCTTTTTTGGTGCGAAGTAGTTGTGTGTAGGTTTTAGTTGTGTGTAATAGTTGTTACAATTATAGTTATTAAGTATTATTGTTTAATAAAGTATATTGTTGTTTGGTCCTTTCAAACAGAAAAAATATATTGTTTTTCAGTAAAAATATATTTATGATAGCCGATAGAATATAATTTATCATAAAATGATAGTTTTTGAATAAATGTGTTAATTTCATTAAGTTATCAACATGTACTATTAGACCGAACACTCCGATTACATTATTGTTAGTAGCAAACCTATAAATATACCATGGATTAGAAGTGTGGACACTTAACCTGACTATGACACACATCAAAAACAAATCATTTGAAATATTATGTAAACACTAATGTAAATTATGCACACAAGCTTGATAATTTTATATCGACATAAAATATCTGACTTGAAATCAACGATCAGTTACTCTTGTGAGAGACCGTCTTTTAAAGAGAAGACTTTAAAACAAGAAGCCCATATTCTAATTTTCTCTCTAATTTGTATTGATTGGGCTATTTAGCCCACAAATCTAATGCGTCTTTTGGAGAGACCGTCTCTCACAACAATTTATGTTACCCTATACATAAACACAAATTCTTACTTGAGACTATATTTTGTAAAGACGGTTCTCTAAAGTCCAATTCAATTCTAAATATATATTGTTACTGTGGAAAGAAAAGACGGTTCTCTAAATTCCAATTCAATTCTAAAGTCTAATTTTAAGAATCATCTTTACAAAAGACGGCCTCTCAAGAGAGCACCTGTAACATAAAAATAAGTAAAAGAAAGAAAAGAAAAAGACAAAAGGAGGGGGGCAGTTGAAACGGGCAGATAGAAAGGAAAAAAGGGTCCCCCAAGTTTAAAATTAGAAGTATATTATTATTATTTTTACTGTGGAAATGACCACGACTTTGGTTTGTTGTTTTGATATAATCTCATGCATTGATTCATTTTATGTATGAGGCAGTTATTAATACAATTTCTTTATTCAAATTTCATTTCTGCTCTTTCATTCTATACCATTCGATTCTTTTTGGGAGGTTTTCATCAAGAAAATGATGGAACTTTACACCATTTATTGTCCTCGTACTACTCCAACCTTTTTTTTATTCCATCTTTATTACTTTTATATACATTATTAACTTATTTGTCCTATAATATTATTATTATATTATAAAAAATAAGGTACCAAATACTACCATTCAATTTGAGGTCCTAATGACGTAATTCGCATGTTTTTCTCTCTTGGAAGACCATTTTTGAGTCGGAGAACTCTGATGGTACTCTACTTTATGAGTATGAGTTGTCATCGTTCTTTCCTCCCAAGACTCTGATCATAGTTTTCTATGAGTGAGATACAATAGATTTGATGATGATGATATGATCTAGGACGCAATTCATAATAGAGTAAGATATGTGTCAAAATAAGCTATGAGATAGCTAGGAATGCTAATGAGTCAATGTCAATTTGTGTCATGCACATTTAAGTAGAATTTTGACCAATTTGAATGAGTTGATCAAGTGAAACTTTGAACACTTAATTGATTTTGATTGTTGTTTGCAAGATTTTTATGGCTTTTAATATTATATTAATTTTATTTTAGAATTACAAGGTGGACTAAGAGAAGGGGAGGACTAGATGATAATTTATTTTTTGACTTAGCCTGAAAAATTCAATACCTATTTCAAATAAGATAAAACTCAATTCTCTTATTATTGTACGTTGTGTATACTCCTATATGACTCAATCTCATCAAACATTATAGGTTGATTTCATGTTTGAATCGAGTTCACTTACATTAATAATTAACTGATATGAAATTGTTTTTATTTATATATGTTTTACATATGTTAATATCCTACACACATCAGCTTATAATTATGTATAGTTATGAGTCCAAATTTTTATTAAATCCGCTCTAAGATTATGAGTCCAACTTTTAAACTCAATTGGAAAACATCTGGTTCTTAAAAATTAACTAAGTGCAATTGGATCGAATGAGTCCAAAATTTTCAAACCTTAAATTCTCTAGAACTGATTAAGGCTTATGCAACCAGACCCAACCCAAATCCACCAAAACCTTTCTAGATATGATCCATTATATAGTTCTAAATTGATTTTAAATTCAGTCTAAACCTATGACCGTTAAATTAAGACCCATTAAGTGCGATCATTTAGAGCATTAACCCATTCATTCCGACGGATCTGATTGTAAGTCCAAACTTGTCAAATTTAAGAGTCCTGGTATAAGGGTCAAGATTTGAATTTCATCTCTACTTATGTACAACTATTAAAACACTCCTTAGTTTTTTTTTTTTTTTTATCAATGTCCAATTCTTTTGTCGAATCGTTAATATCCAGGTTATACAGAAATTAATGTTACAAATATATGATACTGCGAAAATATACGACAAGAACAATCATAAACAAGATTTCGCATTTGCATAGTGGCTGTAATATTTAAAACAAACATTGTTATATAGGACAGTCTCACCAAGAGACGTACCTCATATATTGATTAAATAGCTCATCTCATATATACTTTTTTTTTTTTGGAAATGATGAATAGCTCATCTCATATAAATAGCTCATCTCATATATACTCATCTCATATATACTTGATAATTAATAATTATCATAAAATGATGAAGTACTTGGTAATTAATAATTATTCAATTTTCCAAATTAATAAAAAAGAAAAGAAAAGATGATGAATTGGAAGGAAAGGGCTAAGAGTGAGATTAATGAAATGGCGTAACATGTCATTCAGTGTCATAATCTTTAATCATTCATGCCGTAAGCTGTATTCAACTACACGTGATCGACATTTTGACCCTCTTATTAATGATTCTATCTGTATTCAATTTCAAAAAGCCTATACCAAATTAACTACCTTATTCTTAATGCACCTATCCCTCATGTTTTTTTTCAAATTCACATTATTCCATTTATTTAGTTAAAATTAACAATCAAATATTTATTTTGCGTTAGAGTATATATAACATATTATGGGGCGTCAAATCAGCTTAAGCTTTTGGTTGAGATGGTTCCTTAACATGGTATCGGAAGCCAACGTGACAAAAAGGTCACGGGTTCGAATCTCAACCACCCCTCATTTAAGTGGAATATTTAGCACCAGGTATGAGGATAGCCTGTATGCACCCACACTTCTAGCCCAAAGGTTCTCGTGTGAGGGGGCGTGCTAGAGTATGTAACATATTCTGAGGCATCAACCATCAGCTTAAGCTTTTGGTTGAAATGGTTCCTAAACATTTTGTGCATGTTTAATTTAATGATATTTATATAATCATTTTATATAATAGAGATAAAAATCGTAATATAATTTTTCATGATATAAAAATGTTTGAATACATTTAAATAAATTTGTGCTCATGTATAAAACTTTAATATATATTATAAATTAAAAAATTGCTTTATTAATTAATCTTGGGAATCATGTTTGCAACATATCCTCTAAATTTCAAATTACTCAAACATATATATTCCATTTTATTCAAGAATTATTTTGAGAAGACATGACATAGATATATGGTCAAATATCATTGAAAAGTGGATAATATTTTAGTTGGTTCTTTCCGTGTGTTGGAAAAGTTTGAGAATTTTAATTGTTATAGGGTGGGTGCATGTTTGAAGCTATATACTTGCAAAAATTTAACAGATGCTCTCTTGAGAGACCGTTTTTTGTAAATACGACTTTTAAAAGACCAGTCCAAATCTATATTTAGAGTTGTAACCATATATACTTAGAATTAGACTAGGCTTTTGAAAGCCGTCTTCACAAAAGACGGTCTCAAGTAAAAATTTGTGAAAATTTATTGGTACACCATTGGTTGAGGGAGAGGCAGTAAAAAATAAATCCGGATTAATTCTAGAAAAAAGAAAAATAGGAAGAGAAAGCGATAATCATACTCATTAAATTAATTACTTATGAAAAAAACAGTACTTGTTATAACGAAAGCAATACCCAATTTTATATAGTATTCCCTCCGCATAAGGAATGTTCACGGGATTTAAGAAAAATAGAATTTTTTAGATAGTAGAGATATTATTAATTTATTGAATAATATATTTGATGAAGGAAAAATGTAGACCACAAATATTAAAAAAAGTATCAGTGAAAAAAATATGAGAACAACAACTAATAAAAACTAATTTACAAAATATAAGTACACAAATCAACCGTTGGAGTTTTGTAGTAAATGAAAGGGAAGGTACACATTAATTTCAAACACCATAAAAGGGTTGGGAATTGTACTATCATCAATTACTAATATTAATAATTATAATTTTGAATAATTATAATTTTAAAAAAATAAAAAATAAAAAATGGAATCAAAGTAAAGAAGGAGCTGAAAATGAGTCAGAAGAGTGGTTGGCTTATTTATCTGCCCGATAATAGTAAAATGCATTTAATATTGGAATGTTTACAAAATTTAAGATTTATTCAATCCCCAAATCAAATTATTTTAATTTTTTTTAAAAGTAGTAATACACTTTTAGGTAGAGGAAAATTAAAAAGGTAAACCCTCGTTTGCCGCGTACTTTTAACGCCGGCGAAGAATCCGAAAGACCCACCCATGGGCCATCACCGACAGGTTAGAGTTTCCGGGTCCACCTTCCACCTCTCCTAAGTCCTATTCCTCTTTGTTCTTTTCTTTGCCGTGGATACGGGGTAATTAGCGGGCCGGGTATGGGTATGGGTATGGGTATGGGTTCCCGTCTGTCATCCCGACCTCTAATCTTAATCTTAGTTCTTATAAGCAGAATAGATTGGATACGATCGATGAATGATGATGTTGATTGTTGATAATGATGGACCTATCATTCTGTGGATCAATCTTGAGTCGGGAGTTTTTTTTGCCGCATTTCTTCCCCCAGGACCCTGACCATAATAGTTCTGAGAGGGATACATTAGGAATGATGATGATGATGTGATGGTTCTCTGAGTTTGTATTATAGACCATATTTCATATATTATGTGGTTGTAACTATAACTGTAAGCTTTTGGTTGAAACACCATAAAATACAACTTCTTTCTTCTCGTTTTGTGTAGCTACTTCCTCCGTTCTGATTTATTTGTTACTATTACAATTTACATGGGCACAAAGATTAAGAAGTTACTGTGCAATGATGAGTAATAGGTGAAAAGTTGCTTTTTTAGAATTTTTTAATATTATTTGTTGAAAAATTAAAAAGAAAAGTAGGAGTAATTAAATATAGAGTATAATAAAAATAGGAGTTGGTATAACATTAAACGATTGATTTTTTTACTAAAAAGGAAATGTAGCAAATAATATGAAATTTCCCAAACTGGAAAATGTAGCAACTATTATGGAACGGAGGAAGTATTTGTTTTAATTTTTTCCAGAAGAATTAGTGTGGTCTGATTCGTTTCTAAAATTTTAATTGTAGTTTTTTATGAATGGAATATAGTTTGATTTACTAGACAAGAATTTAATTCAATGAAGATACTCCTAGAGTCCTAGCTAGTCATTCTAAATGAAAATTTGTAGTATGCCAAAAGCCAATTATAAGCTAGAATTAAGGCATCTTATATCAACATAATTAAACCTTAATATGTACGCGGTTTTATATTCAATCATGCATGAAAACTTGAGGAACCCTAAAAAAAATAGTGACATGTGGTGTACACATGAATTTGCTTAAATTTTAGGGAACATTGTCTATATCTTTTGGCCTAACAATCATGAATGGATAAAGGCAAACTTATGATGAGCACTTATATATACAATGTCTCATTATTTAGGACCTCCAAAATTAGAAGAATTTAAATATTAGCTTATAAATTAATATGTTTCAATTTTATTACTATCAAAAATCAAAATTAAGAAAACTATATCTCAAAAAAAAGAAGAAAACTATAAAACTTAAAATTTTAAGAATTATGACTGTTTTCGTCCTTTTAATCAACATAATTTTTTATCTTAGTCTGTCATACTAATTTTATATCATTATTTTGAGAATGCTCATAGCTTTATTTTTATAAGGAAAAATTAATACTTCCTCCGTATTTGGTTATTTGCAACTTTTACCAAAAATGACGTATTCTATTATTTGCAACTTTCTTTTTTTTCCATTTATAGAAAGTTTTTTATTACTTTTTTATTATCCCTCTCTTACTTTTTTATACTCTCTCTTACTCTTTAATATTCTCTCTCATACTTTTTAATACTCTCTCTTACTTTTTAATATTATAATACTATAATCCCACCCCATTAACTTCATTAATCTATTTTAATACACTACTAAAAGTTTTGCCTAGGAGTCCGTGAAGGACCCCAAAGTTGCAAATAATTAAATACGGAGGAAGTATTAATAATTCAACCTTTTACTCATCTGTTATGAATGATCTCAACTTTGAATTATTTTTTAATAAATAATATTTGTTCTTAGTTTGCTATCAACATAATAACAGGGTATGTTGATAGCAAACTAAGTGTAAAGGTTGAATTATTGTAAAACAAAATGTTATGCTGATAACAAACTAAGGCCAAAGTCTGAATTATTAAAAAATAATTCAAAGGAGGAATTATTCACAGCGGATGGGTGAAATGTTGGATTATTTATATTAATTTTTCATTATATCTATTTTAACCATTTTTCTATCATTTACTTGTGTCATGGTAACATTTATTTATGTTATTTATTTAATTGATTTATTAGTAATAATGTCATCTGTGCCCTCTTTATTATTTGTTGATCTTGACTTTCTGATTCCCTAACTACCTTACTTGATCACCAAGCAAGTAACCACCCATATTCTAAAAATAGCCACCATTATCCCATTATCTCCCATTATCCCATTATCTCCCATTATCCCACTATCTCCTAAAAATAGTCATTCTTCAGGAGTTAAATAGAGGACTTCTGATTTATTCCACAACTAACCAAGCAATCTCACAATGAGTTTCTGCAAATACTTTCCCAAACACCTACTGTGATCTCCCCATTTATCCAAAATCTCCATTCTTCACAACCGTTGCAACCCTTATTTTCTAGTTTTCATTTATTGATCTTATTATTTCCGTTATCTGACTTGAGCGTCGGAGAGCCGTTCCGGGAGATCACACCCCCGGGCAAGGCTAACGTTGTATTGCAGGATTTGAGGTCTCATCATCGAAAGGATCAAGCATATTGACAATCGTCCCCGATTACACCTGTCTCCAGGTATTTTTTAGTGTTTTTTGCACTTTCTCGTTTCATTACCGAAACAGTTTAGCGCCGTCTGTGGGGATCATGAACAAAAAGTCGTGTGCAAATTCAAAATTGTCAAACAAAAAAGATAAAATGTCGAAAAATCTACTCCTATTCGGCTATTCTTAGACTAACCGCCATGCCCTTTCAAATTTCATCTTCCTTAAGAAGATTTTTTTTTTATTTTTTTTACATTAAAAAAAAAAGAAAAAAAAAATCAACATCACTATGTTCACTTATTTCTAGAACATCCATTTTTTTTCGTGGCTTTTTTCCTTGGTCAAATTGCCCAGATTTGTGTTCTCCTCAAAAGATTAGATGTGAATTTTATATATGGTTATTGTTTCGTTTGATGTGCGTGCTGTTATTATTCATTCTATAAATAAATAAATATGAGAATGAAGCAGTTATTCAGCTATCCCGCGAAATGACAAAAAAAAAATCAAAAAAATAAGTTACAATATTAAAGGCCGGTTACTACTACAATTTCGGCATTTATCGTTGCTAATTTAACCAAATTAATATTTTCTCAAAATCTGCAAAGGATTTGATAATACCAATTCTTGGTTGTTTGAGACCAATTCTTGATTGCTCCTGGAAGTGGGAATTTTGGATAATAGTGTATTATGATTTCTTGGAGGAATATGTTAGATTTTGTTGAAGCTCCGAATAAAAAAAATAATAATATTAGTATACAGTAATGACTATTTATTATATTGGGCTAAATGGAAAGCCAAATTATTCTTGGGCCATTAAACTTGACAAGGATTATTATTATATTTATTACTCATCAAATTGAGAATTTCCCGGTCAAATTATTCCAAATGATTGTTATTATTCGTGGATATAAAAGTTGGATTTTATAACTTTTATTCATCCAAAATTGAAGATCAGTTTGATGCACCTTCTTAAAGGGTTATTAGATCCATAGAATGTTTCCAAACTAACTCCAATTGACTACAAAATTCAGTCTCAATTTTGAAGTTTGGTTTGATGTACTATCTAAAGGATTAGATGACCCGTAGAAAGTTTCCAAACTAGCTTCAGCTAAGTGGTTTCGGTCTAAAAATATTAGTCCACATATTGCCCAATTCAATGTATTTGTTGGAACCATGTATGATCTGATTATGGTTCATACTCTCTACATCAGGATCCCCGGAAAACAACCCACAGTGACGACTGTAGTGGTTGGATCCGGGTACGATCTGATTATGGTTCAAACTCCCTACATCGGATCCCCGGAATACACCTACAGTAACAACTGTATTGGCTGGATCTGGGTATGATTCGATAATGGTTCAAACCATCCACCCGTAAAAGAACCATCTTAGGTGACTCGATATATAGAGAAAAATATCACCATCGTCTTCTAATGAATTGCTACATAAAGGGTGCAAGTCTTTGATTAGTATTGCCAAGTGAAGAATATTGTATTAATCTGATGATGATCATACGGCTATTCTTGCTTTTATTCGTCAACATATATCAAGGGCTTCGTATTCATGGGTCGATTTGGATCGACACACATTAAAAGAATTATTTATTATATCTACGTGGGAATTCAACACTTCACCATTCTTATTATATTGGGTCTTACTTATATATGGTTATCAATGACGAATATATAAAGTCATTTGAACTTTCACCTAGTATGAAAGTCATTTATTATTATTGAGGTTCCGCAACTTGGACTTTATTTGTCATGTTGTGGAATCATCTAAG
Organism: Amaranthus palmeri; assembly: GCA_019776075.1. Classification (NCBI taxonomy): domain Eukaryota; kingdom Viridiplantae; phylum Streptophyta; class Magnoliopsida; order Caryophyllales; family Amaranthaceae; genus Amaranthus; species Amaranthus palmeri. The sequence goes on from JAAKBH010000044.1 coordinate 813,380, forward strand.
CTTTCACTTAGTTTGAAAGCCATATTATTATTTAAGTCCCAAAGTGATTGATTTTGGGCGATATTCATCTTCATTATTAAACTTTCACCTTGTTTGAAAGTGGAATCTTTGCGAATGTCACCTAGTTTGATAACTTGGACTAATATCATCGGTCATAGTATCAGTGTTTTCCGTACTTTCAGATTGCATTTTTATTTAATGCAAGAAATTCTTTGAGATCCATTATTGATCTAGATATGTCAGACGTACTTGACATATTATTCTCTAGAGTTCATTAAAATCACCTGTCAGACGTACTTGGCAGCATTTCAAAGAATCATTTAAGCATTTACAGTCCATTATTTTCGATCAGTCAGTCTAAACATCAGACGTACTTGATGTTTCAACACTAACAGCTTGTCAGACGTACTTGACAACCAATCAGTATTCAATATTCAGTATTCAATATTCAGTATTCATTAATGTTCAAAGGATTCACATAAATGATTCCTTATCTAAGTCCCAGGTGATTGACTGCTGGGCTATATCATTACATCACGCTCAAATACCAAATTATCTTATCGGGCTCTAAGGCTACATATTTATTATTCATGGGGCTTCAACCAAGCATGGACTCATCGAGAAGCCGCGGCTTGTTTAGCCCAAATTCTGCGGAATAAGAAGATGCTTGGGGCTTCTCTTTTCTTGATCTACAGTTCATGATTCATCTTCCGCACAAAGCAAGATATTTCGCATCGTTTGGGCTCTACATCTTCCTTCATGCGTGGGGCTAAATGTCATGGTAACATTTATTTATGTTATTTATTTAATTGATTTATTAGTAATAATGTCATCTGTGCCCTCTTTATTATTTGTTGATCTTGACTTTCTGATTCCCTAACTACCTTACTTGATCACCAAGCAAGTAACCACCCATATTCTAAAAATAGCCACCATTATCCCATTATCTCCCATTATCCCATTATCTCCCATTATCCCACAATCTCCTAAAAATAGTCATTCTTCAGGAGTTAAATAGAGGACTTCTGATTTATTCCACAACTAACCAAGCAATCTCACATTGAGTTTCTGCAAATACTTTCCCAAACACCTACTGTGATCTCCCCATTTATCCAAAATCTCCATTCTTCACAACCGTTGCAACCCTTATTTTCTAGTTTTCATTTATTGATCTTATTATTTCCGTTATCTGACTTGAGCGTCGGAGAGCCGTTCCGGGAGATCACACCCCCGGGCAAGGCTAACGTTGTATTGCAGGATTTGAGGTCTCATCATCGAAAGGATCAAGCATATTGACAATCGTCCCCGATTACACCTGTCTCCAGGTATTTTTTAGTGTTTTTTGCACTTTCTCGTTTCATTACCGAAACAACTTGTTTTTTTATTTATTATTCTCCAATTTATTTTGTTATTTATTTATTTTTTTATCTAAAACGGAAATTGTGCTAATTGAGAGGGATAATGAAAATATGTAAGTAGGGTAAGCAAACAAATAAAGTAGTATTGGTTGCCTGAAAAGTGTGGCTCAAGGCTACTTGGCTTAGCCTTTGGGTCCATGTAAATATCAATGGTATTGCCCAAATGATGTTTACAAGACTATGTAAATGGTATAAATCAATTGAAAATGATATTGCATTCTTTTTTGGCAAAATTATTTAATGCATTTCATATGCATGGTGAGCATCACAATTAATGTTTCTTATTTTTTGCCTCTTATTTTGGCTTAAATTGCAATTTGGATCACCTTTTGATATAGATATATAACTCTTGTTCATGTTCATTACGTCCGTCGTTAAAAATCCAAAAGAAACAAAAAAAACAATATGTATAATATATTCAACTATATACATGAGAAAGAGAAAAAATGTGTACAAGTTTTTTTTTTTTTCAAAAGCTTAATTATCAATGTTATATACTTCTACTCAAAAAAATTGCCAAGATATGTTAGTAAAGCTATTGGAAAGTAATTTATTGCATTTTGGTGCCTTGAGCTCTTGGGACTCATGCATGGCATAAAACATAATTAGGTAATGATTAACATATTGATGAGGAGGGCCTGTGTTGCATCCATCTTCTAGCCCAAAAGACTCTCGTGTGAGGGGGGCGTGTTAGAGTATATGACATATCTTAGGGCCTCAACTATAAGCTTAAGCTTTTGGTTGAATTAGTTCCTTGACAGTCCCACTAATTTTTTTATTGTTATTTTTAGACATGACCTCACCTATAATACTTCCTCCGTTCTGATTTACTTGCTACGGTTGCATGGGCACAAATATTAAGGAGTTACTGTGCAATGATGAGTAGTAGGTGTAAAGTTGTTTTTTTGGAATTTTTTAATATTATTTGTTGAAAAATGAAAAAGAAAAATAGAAGTAATTAGATATAGAGTAGGATAAAAGTAGGAGTAGGTATAACTTTAAATGATTGGTTTTTTACTAAAAAGGAAATGTAGCAAGTAATATGAAATTTCCCAAAATGGTAAATGTAGCAAGTATTATGGAACGGAGGAAGTATATCTGTATTTTTTTATTAAAACCTTGACTTAATCCAATCTCTCTTTTTTCATAAGCTTATTGTGTCATAAGTTGAGGAGATGTAGAGTAGATAGGAGTATTTAATTAAGAAGGAGCAAAGGATTTGATGAAACATGAATTAGTATAATACGTGTAATATTAAGTTATTGACTGAAATTGACGTTTTTAGGCGTATTAGGCTACTACAATACTAGTATAGGCTTAAATGTGCTCAAAAAAAGGTGTAGCCTTTAAAGCTCTTCAATCTTCACTGTGAAATGTATACAGTGTACTAACTCTGGAAAAGTATATATAACGTGATGTATTCACATGTATTATAGCTACGATTTTTCATTAACTATACAATTTTTTGGGGATTTGAGTAATCTATTTTAGGAATATAATTAATATTGAGTGTGCCCTCTCTTTGAAATCTCTAAGAAAAGATAAATTGTGGAATTGTGGTTATTAATTGTTTATCGGGTTGAATTTACTGTATTGTGTATTTGTGCTTATTGAGAGTCTAAGACGAACTTAAGCTTACTTTTCATCTAATAGCTAGGTTTGAACTGTTGGACCTGAACATTTGATCAATCACTTGTTGATGTAGTTGTATACGAGACACCTTGTGGCGAAGTTGTATACGTGACACCCTTTTTGTGATGTAGTTGTACACTAACATAATTTACTTTTAGTGGGATATATTTAGCAACATTTAATTCAAATGTCGCTATTTCAAATTTCTTATAGTATATATAGAGGATTTAGTGACATTTATTACTGTTTGAGAACTTCACAACTTCACTCTAGGGCGATTCTAACCTCGAACATCGGTTTTCTAGCTGCCCCCTTAAACAGCAGAATAAAAAGTCACACTAAAGCTTTTAGCGACATAGGATCTTGTGACATTGCTCACAAATATCACTATAGACAATAGTGACAATTACATATGCCTCTAAAGACCAAATAAAATTTGCCTGTTATGTGCAATTCTTCTTGATGAGATAGGAGTGCAAGTTTTGAACTATTGGAGATTGAAATAATAAAAGTGATCTTGATTTACATTCAAGCTCAACTTTGTGAATCAAGCTGAGTTACTCATTGGTAAAAAATATTTACAAATTCATGAAAAAAATTTGTAAGGCTTGATAAAAGGTTAAAATATTTTATTCATTATATACTTCTATTTATTCTAAAATTTGAATGTGATAGCATTCTTCATGTGTTCCTCTCATTTTGCATTTAGTGCAAAATGAGTGAAATTTAGCGAATAGAATAATTGAGTTAAAGAATATCATAAAAAATATTGAGTATTTGCAGGTTTCAGATATTTGCAGGTCCTATTCTTGAGGACTATTTTAGAGCCGAAGGACTCTTATGACCGCCCTCTCCTTCTGGGTATGAGACGCCGTCGACCTTCCTTCCCCGGACCCTGACCATAGAGTATCTATGTGCGGGAACACTGGGTATGATGATGATGATGATAAAAAATAAATAATATAATATGAATGAGAAATCATTGTAACAAAATTAAGTTGAAAGTAAATCATATTGAGTTTTTATCTTAACCGCAAGAAATACCGTTTTATTTCACTAAATTTGATTTAACTCTTTTTTTTCTCAAATTAACCAGTGATAAAAAAAATAAAAGAAATGACTATGCTATTTTTAGCAAAACCACCTTAAACAATATACAAATAAATTTAGTTCATAAAAAAATAAGTCCAATTAAGTCTTGCTTAAAGCCTGAACTTTGACTTTTTCCACAATCTATTTGCCTTTAGTATGTCGTTGAATATTCACTGACTAAAAGTAGGTCCACCGGCGTCCATACTACTTCAATTACGGAAATTCAAACTAATTTATTGGAAAAAAGTTAAAAAAAAACAATTTAATATAAATTGTGGCAATTATTTACTGTTTAAGCTTAACTAGTTTTAATTTTTTTTAATTATGAGGGATGTAGGCTGTTCGTTTGGAGTCCACCTTATAATGAAACGGTCTTTATACAAGACTTGCTGATACAAAAATACCCTAAGATAATTTGAAATCAAATTATATCTTTTTAATAATTTTTTCTTAGAGGGTCGGTCATAATTCCAAAATTTACCAATTAAAGGGCGGTTTAAAATCTATGACTTCACCATAGAGAGACTATAAAAAGTTAACCTATTTTTGGTTTAAAAATGAGAATATTAGACAACATTTAACTACAAATGTCTACTACTCTACTAGCCGTATATAAATAGGAATCATATATGTTCTAAGATGTATATGAAGAATTTCTACTCCTATTAGGTAAAATAAATTTCCAAATATATTCTATTATTTTTAATATTTATTGATTTTGAGTTAGAATTATCCTCTAAAAACAGAATGAGAAAAGAAAATTGACATATTACATGTGAAGTTTAAACATCTGATTAGATATAGGATCAGAATTAAAAGAAAATCGCTCTGTAAAATAAATGTATTTTATTAAATTCTATTACAAAAATGGAACGGAATGAAAAACATTGAACTTATCGGTTGATTAATATATTTCTGAAAATAAAAAAAAATGATCTAGAGCATATTTGAATTAATTGAGACCCAATATAATACATGTAAAATGCTGTTCTAAAAGTTTAATTTTTAAATTCTACACCAATATTTTAATATTTAAACCATTTTTCTCAATTTTCAACTATTCAACATCATAAAAAAATTTACCCTTGGTAATTTGACTCAAGGAAGTATCACTTAGTTTGTGCTCGATTGACTTAAGGAATTATCCCTAATAATTTACCCTTATTATTTCATTTTGTTTGTTATGACTTATTATTAGAATATTCCTCAAAAGGGAAGATAAACTAAAACATGATTTAGTAAAAACAATATATCTATGTGTAAAATCTTATTAGATTTTTTTTCATATTTGAATTTTAATTTAATTTTATCATAATTATCTGTATAATAAAGTATAAATTTAAAACTATAAAAAAAATTAATGATAGTGATATTTTCCATAATATGTCGCAATCGAATATAAATATTTTGTTATGATATATTCAATTATTAAATGAAACATTGGGAGTAATACATAGTCAAAATGACAATTAATAAGGTTTGATTAGATGGCATGATGATTGATAAGTAATATTGAGCATTGTTTGGGTCCAAAGTAGAAAATCAATTTAGTAGTACCAAATGGCTCAAATTGTATTGGCAAATTAGGGGAAACAAAGAAAGAAATATGGAAAAGTTGAACCAAAACTATACTCAAATGAAAAAACCCAAAAAAAAAAAAAAATTGTTGTTCAAACTAAGAAATAGTTCAATAAAGTGAAGATTTAAAAAAAAAATAAATAAAAGTTAGAATGATATTTTATGGGTAATAGGAAAAAATATGTGAATGACATAAAAATATAAGTTACCTTTGTGAATGAGAATTAATAAAAATAATATAAGTGAATTGTTTAAAATAATAATATGACAAATTTAATAAGATTTACAAAAAAATTAAAATAAGTTAATTTCATGCTAACAAATTGTCCTCATTACACAACGGCTACATTCTTTCTCTAATTCTAAGACAAGACATACACAATTAATAAGGGGTATATGTAGATTGTAGAGTATACATCAAAGTGACAAACGGAAAGGACGATTCATGGCTACACATTTCAATGCATTTTCAAACAGTAAGAGTACATTGAATCGAATTTTATCTCAATTCGAGTAAATATTGTCTCTTTCAGACAATTTGCTATCAAATTCACCTAACCTTAGGCTAGCAGCACATACCCTTCTCATACCAGATACTAAATGTCCAGCTTTAAATGAGGGGTGGTTGATATTCAAACCCGTGACCAATTGTCACGTAGGCTTCTATTATCATGTCACGCAACCAACTCAACCAAAACTTGAAGCTTATGATTGATCGCCCAAGATATGGTATGTCTCCAATAAGCCTTCTCACACGAGAATTTTTTCGCCTAGAAGTGTGAATGTATGTAACACAGAGCCTCCTTAAACCTAACATTTATTCCACTTTAAATGAGAAATGATTAAAATTTAAGTTCGTGACCTTTTGTCACACTAAGTTTTGATACCATGTCAACAAACTAACTTAGCCAAATACATAAACTGATAGTTAAAGTCCTAAGCTATTATTCTACACTCTAACAAAAACTTTTAATCTAAAATCTAAGAGTATTAATAATTAATAGTTTTAAAAGGGATATACTTCCTCCGTTCTTTATTATTATTATTATTTAAAATACCCCCAACTACCCCAACTTATATTATTTAAAATACCCCATTTACCACCTTTTCAATTATTATAATCACTAAAATACCCCAACTACCACCTTTACAATTATTATAATCACTTAAAATACCCCATTACCATTTTTCTTAATTAATTTGCGTGCCCACTAGAAAGTGGACAATGGGGGTGTTTGGCAATCGGCTTTTCGCTTAGCTTTTTGGTTGGCTTTTGGCTTTTGGCTTGTTGGTTGGTCAAACAACCAAAAAAAGTGTTTGGTAAATAGCTTTTAAAGCAGCTGAAAAGCTGGCTTTTAAGCCAAAATGAAAAAGCTACTCCAGCTAGCTTTTTGGGTTGGCTTTTGGCTTGTTGGCCCACTTTTTCTCTAATAAACAGCCAATAGCCAACATTCGAATTTATCAAACATCTGCACAAACAGCTAGCTTTTTAAGCTAGCTTAAAAGCCAATAAAAACAGCCAACATTTCCAGCTGATCAAACAAGCCAACTAAAAAAGCCAACCGCCAACAGCCAACAGCCAATTGCCAAATACCCCCAATAAGAAGGGGGTAGAGGGAGTACTTTATATCTTGTGCTCACATTTTCTTAATTCCTGTGCCTATGCAAATGTAGCAATAAAAACAGAACAGAAAAAGCATATATATTCATATTTAAAGTATATATGTATAGTAGAGTAGAGTTCACATGGAAAATGGTGTAACTAGAAAGTAAAGGAAGGAAGAGAGGGCGGAAAGAAACAGCACGTAAATGTCAAATCCCCTGCATCTCCAGCACAGATTGTCGATTGCTGCCCACTTTGCTTAACAATATTATTTTATTCCTTAATTATCATCATTAAGCTTTGATTTAACCAAACTTTTATTATTATTAATACTAATTTCAAATATTATTATGTACGACGTTGTCAATACTATTCCTGTCTTTTGTGTTGTATGTGTAGTACTATTGTTTATATACTTGTACCAATAAATCAGAATCACTACTAGAGTATAAGTATAACGTACATTAACATTTTGGGTTATTTTAAATTAGTTTTCGTTGTTTTTTCTATGCCGGTGTTGTATGAATAGCGAAAGCGTGATTGTGATATTCGATTAAAGATATTTAAAGAAGATAAAATAATGATCAATAATAGAGATAGAAGTGACACAAAGATTTACATGGTTTACTGTTAATGTAAAAAATTAAACATGATCAAAATATGAACCTGATCGTTTTAACATTGTATTTGTTTTTGTCAATTTTTCAGTTACACTGTCGTTAATTTTCAATTGGGTTTAGTATATTTCTAGTCAAAATTTGTATGTTATTGCAGTTATTTTTTAGTCTAATTATATTGATTTTTTAAAAAATTATTTAAAAAACAAAAAAAATGTTTTAATATTTTTAGTAAGATTTAGAGATCTAAAATATTATTTAGAAGTCTCAAGAGCCCGATGGATACATCCAAACTAATCAAAACTGAATAGGGGAAATTAATATGCAAGGTTTTTATGGATAAATTGAATTATCATAGAGAACAAAAACTATAAAGCAAACCTTAATTAAAGATGACTTATGACTTGATCCTATAGAGTTTGTTAATGTTTCAAAAAAGTAACATCCATTTACAAAAACTCTTTAATCAATAACTTTTACAAAGCCTAAAGGTCAATATTCAAGACATAATCACGTGTTTAATGCTTTGTTGTGTTTTAGTCAAAGATAGTCACACTCATCAGCTCATTATAAGACTCGAAGACAAAGTCTGAATGGAATTGATAACGAACAAGTCATACCTATATCTCCTTCAAGGAAAGGGCAAAAAAAATCAATTTTACTCTAAAATTACTGAAAACCTACAAAGAGAGAAATTTAAATAGCACTGATACTCTATTAAAAAGCTATCAGTAAACCCAACACTAACTCTCTCGGTGACCGAAGAAAAAAGTATATAATGAAAAAGATGAAATAATCTTTTAACATTAATATTAAAAAAGCAAGACATTTATTTTCAAAAGCAAACACCTCTACAATCAAATTTAAGGGTTTGAGCAAATCTTTAGAAGTCATCCGGTCACCGGGTTTACTCTAGGAAAATGCCCCTCAAAGTTGGAATTATTCATGGTTAATCAATAGTTGGGATTATTGTAGGAAAATCATGAATAGTTTGGATTATTCTAGGTAATTTTTCCTTTTCTTTTTTATCTTTCTTTTTTTTAATCTAAATACCCTCACTTTTTCAATTCTCAAAATCCAACAACCACCTTTACAATTAATTTAATCAATTAAATACCCAATTACCATCTTTTTAATGGATCCCACACCACCTTTAATAACCGTGAAGGAGTATCAATTAGGAAATCACATGTTAAAAGCCAATTTTAGGGTGATGTATGATTTTTGGAAAATTCTAGGTTTATTGATATATTGATCTCAAAGGATTAAAGACAACTGTTTATAGAGTAGTAGTACTTTTTGATGATTATGGGGCATAGATAAGTAAAAAAGGTCAATGAAAATCTCATATTTTGAGCCCTTAATATGTGCATAAAGCATTGTAATTTGTGAAAGTAGTCAAACAATACAGATACCTTTGATTTCTCTATCTACTATTACTTCACTACTCACTAGTCTAGGTGGGACAAAACTCATTTGTGAATATGTACCTTTTATTATGCACCTTGATCTGTCTCTTCATCCCAAATTTTCTTCTCTCTACTTTAGTATTTTTTATGAATATTTATGATCTAGTGTATAATACTTAGTACAAATTTTCAATTTCACATAGATATAAAGTAATTGGTTCATAACAAAAATTTATTATTGCCTCAAAATAATGACATAATCGTAAGAACGGATGAAGTATAGGTTAGGATTAAAGTGAGAATAAATATAATAATTTATAAGCTATTTTATGACATATATATTAATGTAATAAATATTTTGAATCGGATAAAAAAGAAATGTGGAGTTAATATTATAGAACAAAAAAAGTATATATATATATATATATATATATATATATATATATATATATATATATATATATATATATATATATATATATATATATATATATATATATATATATATATATATATATATTCTATCAATAGAAAAAAATTAAATTGCAAAAATGTGTCCTTTAATTTAAATTATAAAGTCTATATTGATTATAATTATAAGCATATGACATGTGGATGTCAAATTAACTGAAAAAATAATATAGAACAAAAAAACATAATGTGCTTTCAACTTAAAACACAAATTCCTATTTGAGACATTTTAATCGTAAAATGAATTCTGTATATAGGTTAAATAACTCAATATATATAAATTATTAGTATATGTGGAGTTCTTATTTTGAGATGTTCTTACTGAGATATTGTTTCTCACAACAGAAACTCTCCTGTGAGACGGCCTTATCGTGCAACCAACCCTGGCCCAATAAGTTTTATAGAATATTCTGACATATTTATTTTCAGACTTAATAGGAAAATTTCAAAAATCAAAGATCCAATTTTAAGACTTAAAATATTAATTTCAAAGATTTTATTACCAACATTAATGTTTGAGTCATCCTACTTTAAAGTTGAAATGAGAATTTTAAGTCTAGCAATTGGTCATTTAAGTCTTAAAATTAGTTTTTTAAGTATTGAAATTGAACTTTTAAGTCTTGAAATTTACAAATCCCATGAATTAAAATGGTAATTTTAAATCCTTAAAATATACAAAATACAATTAGGCCGACTGAATAAAATGCGTCTCACAAATGAGATGGTCTCACCCAAGATTTTTGTATTCTCACGAAAGTAACTCAATAAGGAATTTAGTTTTGGGCTTTTAGCAAGCTAGTCCAGTCCAATATGAATTTCGCAGCCCAATTCCACATTACTAAACTTTTCGGTCAAAAACCTCCTCTACTGTGAGTATAAATATAAGCTTTCTTAGATAAACATTATTAGATTAAGTACATCAAATAAAATGGATTGAGAATCGAGTCATATGTTAACTAGAGTATACATCATATTATTTAGGTATAATTTGAGCTTCGTGTTCACTAGCCGCCTCTTTCAGCCTACCCTGTAACTTAAAAAAATTTAAAATAAATTTGTATGCTCAATTATGTATTTATAAGCGTAAGATTGTATACTTTAGATCACCGAATCTCAGTTTAAGTGAGAGCTTAGTTAAAGCTAATAATGTTGACATAACAAAGTTGTTTACCTGATGCAGGTATATTTAACACAAATTCTCATTTAAAATAATTTTGTCGTGAAACATTTTGAAATTGAGCTATTTAGCCAATTAAATTAAATAGAACAATTATTTTCGCACTTAAAATGCTCATTATAACTATCTAATGTTTAACATGTTTTATATTAAAACTAACACTCTATGTATTAAGACACTCGAAATTTTTTAAATTTGGGCTCTTTGTTTGGACCTATCTTATCGTGGCCTCATACAAGAATTGCTCAAATAAGATAATTTTATGGTGAGATCAATTATAAATTTACAGTTTAAAGTAATAACTTTTTATATCTTAAAGTGATTATTTAAAATTTTAAAGTGATTAATTTGAGAAATTAGTTAATCATATATGTTCATCTCATGGTGAGACTATCTCTTACAGGACTTGGTTTTGTAAAACAAAGAAAAAGGGCTTGGGTGGATGTTTCAGAAGGAATAAATTGGGCTTCAACACGAACGCGTTAGAGGCCTTGCTAACCAGACCCATAAGAATTAGTAATACTTTCAAATAGCAAGTCTACATGAAACCGTCTCACCGAAAGATGGGCTTATACAAGCAGCCGAAAATTAAACTTATATAGCAACTAAATAATAGTAATTTTTAATCAAATTTTAAGAAATTGAAAATTGGGCCAGGCCATCTTAAGCCGTCTCACGATGAGACGGTTTTGATTAGGGGTGAAAGTTTGGTTTGCCGTTCGATTTTTTCATAAAACCAAATCAAACTAAATTTGATTTTTCAATCCAAACCAAACCAAATTAATTCCGTTTAGCCTTTTTCAGACCAATCCAAACTATATTTTTTTCAACTAAAAGCAAATTTAAATTGCAAATCAAATTATTACTAAAATTATAAAGCAAAAATGAAAATGACAAAATAAAATTAAGATTTATTATTGTTATAAGATTGTTTACGTTGTTTTTGTTAGTATTGCCAATTAAAATTTTCTATTTGCACGTCAAGTTGCACATTCACTCAACGTGTAGATTATCTCATTGTAAAAAGTGAGCTTATATTTTAATTCGGTTCAGAATTGCGGTTTTCGAATTTGAGTATGCTCAAACCTATTCCAAACAAAAATATTTCGGTTTTGAAAATTCCAATCCAAAACCAAACCAATTTGTAAAAACTCAAAACCATATTTCTTATTTGGTTTGATTTTTGGTTTTTATCCGAATAACTTTCACCCCTAGTCTCTTGATAAAGAACTTTCAAATATGACCTCGTGTATTAAGAGCTTTAAATAAAATACACAAATTCTTGTATGAGACGGTCTTTCCATGAAACATACATCATACTTGGACGAAATAGTCCAATAATAAAAACATTTATCTTATTAGCTTCTTATTTTCAGGTTGTCTCAACGTGTGACAGTCTCATACAACACGAGTTGAAAAGTAAAGGAAAATTCATAAATAATATTCTCAACTATTGATCAATAATTTAAAAATACCGTAACTATTATTTAACCCTGTATACCCCAAGTATAACCTTGTATACCCTAAACTATTTCTCATTAGCTCACAATACCCCTAAAATAACCGATTATTATCCAAATACTTTGTGGTATACAAAGTTAAATAATAGTTGAGAATATTTTGAGTCAATAAGTAATACTTGAGATTATTATTTACAAATTTTCCTATAATAAATAAGTTTATTTAAAAAATAAAAATAAGCATCAATTGAAGATAATTTCAAAATCAATGTCTTTTAATTTAAGCATTTTGCCTGATTTTGATCATTTTTAGTAATAGCTAATAAAATATAAAAGCTGATCAAAAAGTTAACAAGAAGCCAGAATTTGCTATTACTAACTACGAACAACTATAGAGCTTAGTTATTAGCTCAATTTTATTCGTTGTTAGTACATTATTATATAAACGTTGAACTAACATTATTACATATTTCACTCTAGTATAACATATGCTAATTGTTATTCCTTCTTTAGCTTAGCTTCCTTGTTTTATTTTTATGAGCATGTACCTTTCCAAAAATTTGGTTTTAGTCTACAATATAAGTAACATCAACATAAATTATGATGTGTACAAAAAAATAGAAGGTCAACTTCATACAACAACTCTCAAGCCAAGGCGCCATAATGTTGTTTTTAGCAGTGCCGGTCCTAAGGGTGGGTAAGAGGGGCCATCGCCCAAGGCCTCACGTCAAAAAAACAAAATTAATGATTCTAGAAGGTCTATGTAAGTTATAAATTGCAAAGGAAAAAGACTCCAATATACCATTAAATTTTGCCCAGTACTTCGTAATATTTAGGGTCAACCCTGGTTTTTAGTTGCGTTCTCTTGCTACGATGTTATATGTCGATTAGACCCAATCTCACTTGACAACTGTCCTCAGTCCTTTTATCCAAGTTCATGTTTCTTTCACTAAAAATTCAAGTTTATGTTTATCATCTTACCCCTTAACATTATACTTATGATGAGTAAACATAGTGACATATTTAAAATAAGATAGATAATACTCCCTCCTATTCAAAATAAATGTCCACTTTCCTTATTTGGTAAAGTCTCTTTACTTGTTCACTTTCTATTTTTGGCCAAACTTTTTACCTAAATACCCCCAACTATCCCAACTTATATTATTTAATAATACCCCACCTACCACCTTTTCAATTATTATAATCACTTAAAATACCCCACTACCACCTTTTCAATTATTATAATCACTTAAAATACCCCACTACCACCTTTTCAATTATTATAATCACTTAAAATACCCGACTACCACCCCACTACCATTTTTTCTTAAAATCCGATCCAAACCCAAAGTGGACACTTTAATTGAATAGGAGGGAGTATTATAAGTAAAGTACTTAGTCATATCTGAAAATAGAATATGAGATAAATTTATTGGAAAAGAAAAAAAATATAAAGTAAGGTAAATTCAATAAGACAGTATATATATTTTTTAATGACATATCAAATTGGAATTAATATAAAAACTAAAGAATAATTAATTTATATGCTTACTAAATTTAATTATAATTAAAAATATTTTACAATTTAAAATAATACTCCTATTATATAGAGCATTGAATGTTGTGTTAGTTAAATCATAAGTTACTTTCTCAAAAAATAATCTAAATTTTATTCTGGCTAGCCCCTTTCCTCCTCTCCCCCTCATGTCACTATGACTAAATATGTTTTTTATGTTACTATGATTCATTGAATAAAGTGTGTTGGCAAAATGAAGAGCGACTATTTGAATATTATGTGAGGTGTGTTCTTAATGTTAAAAAATAAGTTCAATTAAATGGCCATTAGATTGACGTTATTACTATATAGATCAGAATTTTGGGCTTTTAGAAAAGATCATAGTAGAAAGATAGGGCTAGCGGATATTCAAAATTTGTTAGGATAACTCAAATTAATTTTATTTAAATTAAGTAAACTATAATACCAAACATTGCAAAAATCAAGGATTAATGAGTAGTGTCATCATTCATGTAAGAATATGTTAGAGTGTCAAGACTAATTAACCTTGAAATTTATTCTCAAAGCTAATTGATGTGATGGTTATCTTAGTTAATCAAAATTGACAAATATGTAATGACAACCATTGACCATAATTTTCAAACATTCACACAACTATGAATTCATCTAGAAAATAGACATAAATATGAATTGCATATTTAGTACAAATCTAATTAATATAAATCAAGGTTTCTTGAAATAAGTGTAAATGAATTACTTGCGGGTTTTTACCATGCATCATCATCATTATCCTACCCAGTATATCCCACTCATGGAAAATTATGGGCAGGGTCTGGGAGAGGAAAGGACGGTGGATTTTTATAGGAGTATTTATTATGACCTTACTTAAAAAAAAATTAATTTATGAATTGATTCTAACAATAGCCAAACTTTTTATACAATTTCTTTATAATATATGTATGATAAAGTATTTCTTTTATTAAATTGAACTTATGTATAGGTGAGTTTTTTTTTTCTAATAAGCAATTTATATATATATGCATATGTGAGTTTTTTTACATAGGACGATTAGGTTTAATTATGTGTGGAAGTCAAAGTCAAATTCTAAATAAGCAATTTATATATGTATATGTGACTTTTTTCACATAAGCAATTTATATATGCATAAATGAATTTTTTAAGAATGACAAATGTTTGAAAAGTCATTTTCAAATTTTCATCTGTAACTACTTTTAAAATAGTTACTCAAATTGAATTATGAGTCAATTCTATATTTTTAAATGAATTTATCGTCTCAAACATAGTATTGGAATCTTCAAATGCTATGTTTGAAAACCATGATTTCATTTGAAAATCTAAAATTGGCTCAAATTTAGTGTTTGCCACATTAAAAATACTAAAATTTGATTTTAGTCAATTTCACCTTTACATTGAAAAGGAGCTAAAATCACGAATTTAAAAATATGATTTTTAAAACTAGTCATTCTCCAATTCTTCTTTTATGATTATGTAAATGAACTTGTAATTAATTACTTCTTTGTGACTAACTAATATTAATTCATTATTTCCCTTTGGTTGTTTTTGGGAACAAATAATTCGTTTCAAATTTTAGATTTCAATATTTTGAAATCATAATAAATGAATAATTTGAGGATGAAAATTTAGATTTGAAAAGTCATTTTTAAATTCTGAACTTTGATTACCAAATAACAATGATTAAATTAACTCAAATTTAACTTTATCTTTTTATTTGCCAAAAATCAATTTTAGACAATTATAAATTTTTAAATGAAATTATCTTTCACAAATATATCATTTTATCATCCTGAGTCGTTTCATTTCTTTTCTAACAAAATTTAAACGGTAATTTTTTGGGAAAGTAACAATATTCGCAATACTCCTCATCATTCTCTTCCATTCGGCTTAATTTTTCTCCTTCATCTTTACTGTCATTAAAACCCTACAATTTCCACAAGGCCTACAATGCACTGGCTATCGCTGCTACCAAAGACTTGGACACTTGTTGCTGCCTGCCAACTATCATCTGTGTTGCCTGCAGGGCCGACTCTAGATATTTTGGGGCCCTGGGCGAAATGGTATATTGAGGCCTTTTCCTTTGTAATAAATAATTTATATAGACCTTTTACAACTATTAATTAATTTTGCTTTTTTGACATAGAGCCCTGGTTGACGGCCCCTCTTGCCCACCCTTAGGGCCGGCCCTGATTGCCTGTTGTCTGTTGCCTACTGATCGTCGTCTCTTGCTAGCTATTGCTTATTTATTCTTATTAGGCCGTGACAATTCGTCACATAATCTCACCGTGGCCCACTCGTGGGGACACGGGACACCCGTGGGCTCGGGCCCACAAACCCACGGGTTACGAGCGTTGACTTGCACATATACTCGGTGAGGTTCATTGTTTCCTAAAACCATATGGCTATAGGAAGATTAGTTCACCAACTATATATGCAAGTCAACAACCCACTATTTTATCGATGTGGGATCTTGTCTCACATGTGAAGTATTTCCAACAATTCTCTTAACCTCTAATCTCCAATATCCCCTAATATTAGGATTTTGAATTTCAATTTAATGTTCTTATTGTCTTATTGATTATCTTCTTAGATGATGAATTATGATTTTGAAATATCCTACTTTTTGCTTATCTTTTTTAATCTTTATCATTAGGCATTAATTGATAGATTTTTTTTTTTTCGAGCGTTATGTTAATCCGTTAGTATTGTTCTTTGACAATTTTGGTGGTGTTATCTAATTGAAATTTTTTATCTTAAATTCTTTGAATGTGTTTTGTTAATGTTCTTATTAGAATTCTAGAGTTCAAAATAATGAAGAGAAAACAAAAGAATATTGCTCCTTTTTGAAAACGTTTGAGTAAAGAAAGTGGCAGTAACACTACTCCAAGCTCCCTTCCAACTCAACGAAGTCAAGCACAATCAAATAATCCTTTTTAATTATTTTTTCCTTCTTCTAAGATGAACAGAGAGAAAGTGAAACTACTTCAACTTTAAAACCCCAACTTTGATCAATGAATGAATATTAAATTCTATTGATGTTTAAATTTTCCTCTAGACTCTAGAAAAAAGAGAAGAATAAATATCTCAATTTTACTTATCAAGTGAACGAGATATTCCTAGAAAAGCATATTGTTGAAGAGATCTTTGTCAACCTTATAAATATGAATTCAAAATCACAAAGTTTGAGACAAAAGTCGTAAATTTAATTGAATATGGTTTGATAAATACAGAATATGGCTTGGATATAGTGCTGATGAGAAAGATGTACTATTTTGTTTTGCTTGTTATTTATTGATCAAGGATGATAATGTTGGACAATATTCTTTTATGATCAATGGATTTTGTAATTGGAAAAGGCCGAATTCATTTGTTTTTTATTTTGTATTTTATTTTGCTAGACTTTGTTTTCATTGTAAATATGAGCTTCGTTATGTGAGGATGTTGTTAATTGATTCATTAGTATTTTGGGTTGTCATCATCTGAGGTAAAGATGATGTTAATTGATTGCTTTTGAATTACTTTGATTTTTGCTTGAGATTTATGTGTGTCTACATTTCATTTTTAGGAATAAAAAAATTTTAATAATTCATTTTGCAAATGAAACTCTGCAAAAATAGCAACAAAATTTTTTAAAAATTTTGCCTATTTTATTGATATCTCTTGAGACTCTAAATCCTGAAACCCTCACTCGTATCAATATGTTATAATTATTGAACACCAATATAACAAGTTAGACTAATGGTTTTAAATTGTTAAAATACTATATGTAGTTCCTAATATTAAAAAAGTTGAATAATACATGATCATACATGCATGATACCTTTTTTATAAAGTAATTGTAAGTGATGTAGTTTTGATATAATAATGAAGATTAAAGTAAAAATCATACTCCATATGCATGACTAAATTTAAACACACAAAAACCACGTAACTAAAGATAAAAAATTATATCTCTTAATAGTAAATATTTCCTCCGTCTTATTTAATTTGCAGTATTTTTTTTAGTCTGTCCCACTTAATTTGCATCGTTTCTATTTTTTTGACTATGGTCCACCACTTTCTTTTAATCTCATCCATACATCTTTAACTATCTTTTAATTTCAAACACACAATTCATTCTTTCTCTTTATTTATTACCATTATCTACCTTTTTCATAAAAAACAAATATTTTCTCTTTGCTTTAAATTGATGGGACTGAAGTACTCCCTCCGTTCTTTTATGTTTGTCCATCTTACTATAAGTGGTAGTTTCAAATCTTTGTCCACTTTAGAATACTTCCTATATTTTTGGAAATTTTTTTTTCAAATATACTCTTTCTATATTAATGACAGTGATAATTTTCTTTTTTTTCTTTATTTTATCTTTAATTGAAATGTTTTTTCTCTCTTATAATATCAATACAATTATTACTTCACACTACTATTTAATTAAAATAATACACACTTATTACAAAGATTTCAATTTTCTTAATTTGTGTTAAAAAACTCATAGTGGACAATTTTTTAAGAACAGAGTGTTAGAGTATATAATATATTCTGGGGCCTCAACCATCAGCTTAAGCTTTTGGTTGAGTTGGGTCCTTGACATGGTATCAGAAGCACATGTGACAAGAGGTCACGGGTTCGAATCTCAACCACCCCTCATTTAAGTGGAATATTTAGCACCAGCTATGAGGAAAGCCTGTGTTGCATCCACACTTCTAGCCCAAAAGGCTCTCGTGTGAGAGAGCGTGTTAGAGTATATAACATAATTTGAGACCTCAACCATCAGCTTAAACTTTTGTTTGAGTTGGGTCCTTGACACAGAAGGAGAGGGAGTATTAATCATAATAATTAACTCAATTTTCCTTAATGATGTCAAAAGGAAAGGGGCAAGACGCCGTCATTGATGAAACATATTTGTCATGTTTAATATTAAATGGATGAATTAAGACTTATTGTGGGGTTTAATGATTATGATATTATATCACTAATTATAATTTTTAATCTTAACCGTCCAACTGTTACATTAACGTACAATTGCTAAAAGATGTAACGCTACACCCGACGAAGAATTTCTGACATTAAATCATATTTTAATATCATCAAACATCTACCTGACACATGTATTTTTTAAAGATTCCTTAAACTTTTAATTAACTTTAAAGGTCTTACTTACTCCTAAAATCTCTCTACCCTGATTTGTTGACATTATTTTAATTTATTATAATCAAGATTAAATCTTTTATATAATTTATAATCTTAATCTTCTACAAGTAAATTATATTGAGAATAATGTCAGAGTTATAATTTCAAATATTGGAGTGTTAAAGTGATCATAAATTCTAAATGAAACGGTCTTATAATGAGTGAGACTATTTCTATGAGAATATGAGATTGACCCATGTATATTTAGGATGTTAAAGTGATTATTTTTAATTTTAAAAGGATTGTCTCATGGTGAGACGGTCTCATACAATACAAGCTGAAAAACAATTATCAACAGCTAATTAAAATTCACATAATTACTGAAATTTTACAGGAACTGAGTATAAATGGAGAAGAAAATCAATATGAACGACTATAAGAGTTGTTATATTGATTCTTAGAGCCGTCCTCAATCTTTTAAAAAATAAGCTCCATCACTCTTATTGTTGTTATTGATGAAAATTAAACGGGAGCATATAGACGACAAGAACACGATATGATCCATGAAGACAATTAAACGGGAGCATAAAGATGACACGAACACAATATGATCCATGAAGACACGACTCGTGGCACATTAGTACATTACTTGACTTGTGTTAAGACTTAGGCCCATTAGTTATATCTAATTATTTCTAACATATACTTTAATTTTGACAAAAGTTATTATTAATATCCAAATTAAACAGCATATAAATCCATCATACAATTCTCTATTTCATGGACTACCACCAAAACTTCTACTTAATTAAAAAAAACACATAATTAGTTATTTAAATTTAAGTTTCTAAATTAAATGAATTTTTTTGAATTTATTTTTTAGTATTTTAATCCGATTTGGATCTTTATCTTCGATCTAAAAAAACAATAAGATAATGAGTAGACATTTGACAAGATTACAATTCCACAGATCGTGCAGCACGTGGCATGCCGACACAAGATCTTAGGTTCTTGACAAACAAGTCTTAAAGAGACATGCGTACAATTCATCACTAGGGACCCACAAGCCTGATTTTTATGTTACGGTCTTCACTCATCTTAATGACACGTGTCCTATTGGGACAATAATTAATTTAATTTTAAAATACTGTTTAGTAATTGGATCCACAGATATAGCGCCACGTCATGTGTAGGGTCCATAAGTGTAAATTCTAAAAATAAAATGAAATGAAAAGGACAAGAGTAGGAGATACAATGCACTGAGATGCACATGTGTCACAGAAGTGTTGGGTGATTACTGACAGCTTGACAGACACTTGTCTATGGGCTAGCTGTGACAATTTGGTTGATGTATATGTTTCGACTACGTCTCAGTAAATAACGGTGATATGTGAAGTTAACAAATCATCTTTATGTGGTAAAATTTAATAGGGTGAGAGTTTTGTGATTTTAATCTACCTTTTTGATTTTATTTATTTTGTTATTATTATTTTTGTCTTTTTATGATTATGGTAATTTGTAAATTATGGTTATTGATTAGGAATCATTGCATATGCTTATTAGTCTTGTAGTATTTCTCTTTTATTTTGTATTACTAGAATGTTTAATTTGATAATCTTCAAGTAGTAAAAGGTAAAGGATCTTCCCGGTATCCCATACAAGGCAGGGTCCGAATGGGGGTTTTCTCTTTTGAAGGATGATAACAAATTATATCCGTACCCTAAGAATAAGATGCGTACAGTCAAGAAACCTCACAATTGATACCTGCGCCCAGTAGGGGTCGAACCCCAAACCTTCAGCTCTACATGCAGATGTTCTATACATTGAACCACAAGCGCTTTTTTGATGATAATCTTCAAGTAGTACTTGCTACTTAATTAGACATTCATTCTCTTCACATATGTCTTACTATTACTAATTAAGACTGTTTGGAAAAGAAGGTCAAATTTTTTTTAAAAAGTAAATCTTTAATTTGTATTCCAAAAGTATTTAGAAAATTTGTTAATTTTCTCATAGTTTTGTTATTTAGTAAGAAAGAATTAAAGTTGGAACACAAGAGATTTAAAAAAGACAAGAGTAGAAAATATTACTCTCAAGAAGCCACTACAACATAACTTTCTTTTAGTGGGATATATTTAGCGACATTTGATTTAAATGTCGCCATTTTAAATTTCTTACAATGTTTAAAGAGGATTTAAGGACATTTATTAGACCCTTTAGCAGCATATTAAAAAGTCACACTAAAGCTTTAAACGACATAGGATCTAGTGACATTTCTCACAAATGCCACTATAGGCTATTGTGACAATTACATATGTCACTAAAGACCAAATTAAGTGTCGCTAAATCACTTTATGGTGGAACTTAAAATTAAAACTAATAATTATTACACTAAAAATATGAATCAGTGGCATTTTTTTAATGCCACTAAAGCCAATGTCGCAAAAAGTTAAATTTGTTGTACTGAGCAGCAACGACAAATGATTGATCTGATTAACTGATAAAAGTGATTGATTTGATTAACTAATTTTGAATTTGTTAGTGGGAACAATTTCCTGTAGATAATAAGCTGATTCATGACAATAAACTCTTTCAACTAGCTAATTTATCATACATTAGAGTTATGTGACTTGACTACGAACGATCTATATGTACCTCAATAACTCAAAATTTTGAAATAAACTATACTGTCAAATACCCCAATAGATTTAAAGTTGATCAAATGGAAGACAAAAAGAGTAGGAAAATATAGATAACCACTAAGATTGATATATTAATTAATTTACCGTATTTTTTTGTTGTGATTATGACTCTATATTGTTGTTGTTTTCTAAAAATAATTATATTTGTTTATTAAAAAACACCACCCCCAATACTAATTAGTCTATTACAAATCAACACCTAAAAGTTAACAAGGAACCCTAGTTTACTATAGAAGTACTTGTTGAACTTTTGATATTTATAAATTGGAATGTTTTGACGAAAGTCAAACTAATAACAACTAACAACAAAAGCTACATAATGAATACACTAATTATTTTTTGATTATATATAGATTCATAGATATATATATATCCGTAGAAAAAACATATAACCAATGAATATAAATCATCATCATCATACCCAGTGTTTCCGTATATAGATAAATCTATAGTCAGGGTCTGGGAAAGAAAGATCGACAGCGTCTCATACTCATAAGCATAGTGCGGTCAAAAGAGTCCTTCGACTCAAGAAGGGTCTTCAAAGATAGAAACCTGCGAATATCTGAAATCTTGTATCTTACACCCACGTTAACCAATGAATATAAATATGTTTCCGATATGATAAAAAAAATTTCTTTTCACATCATATAAACAATTATTATATAAATATAGAATATTTATGAGATATGATCGATTTAATAAGCTTGACTTGATTGAATTAGAATTGGGATCGGTTGAAAATATGTTGATTTTGTCTTACTCTATTGCTTGGTTTGACATAATGGTATTAATTAATATGGTGGTTAGGATCTATTGTAGGGTTAACCTAATAAATACTCCTACAAGTACTACTCAATATGGATGGTGTTGTATGCATAAAGCTTAAAGCATGTACCCTTAACATTAAGTAAACTATAACATGAAATATTTGATGCACTGTTCTATATTAGGGTAATTCCTTTAAACAATTGGCATTATTATCCAAACTGAAATTACAATTGAGTATTTTGTCCCTAACATTATTAGTGTGGGACACACAACTTCGTTTAGCTAATACATATCCACACGTATATGAAAGTTACTACTCATTAAACTTTGTTATTGATGTGAAGACATATAACAATAATCATCAAGAAATATGACATGCTATTGCACTTGCACTTAGATAGTCATATTATGAGACTCAAATCAACTTTATCGGTGCTAAAACGAATTTCGATTAAATCAAATTCTATTTCAAATTAACATACTATATGACTTTTTAAAACTTAAAAATCTAGAAAAATATGGGTTAACCAAATGGCCGATGGTTTTGTCTTCACTTTTACGATAAGAATTCAATTTTCAAAACCTATAAAAAATTAAAATCTAATTTCAGTGAGCTTACTCCATGTAAAATAATTTGAATATTATTATGCTTTTAATCTAGTCTAATGTGAATCCAAATAAAAGGTATCATCACACCATATGATTCAAACCATAATCAAATTGAATGACTAGCTTATCAATGCATGTCTTTTCAATGGTTGACAATGTTCTAGGCCAAGTCCAACCTTAATTAAACCCTCATATAGACTTAAAACTCATATTCATATATATATATATATATATATATATATATATATATATATATATATATATATATATATATATATATATATATATATATATATATATATATATATATATATATATATATATATATATATATATATATATATATATATATATATATATATATATATATATATATATATATATATATATATATATTCACACCATAACCCACTAATATGATCATGTTATATATATATATATATATATATATATATATATATATATATATATATATATATATATATATATATATATATATATATATATATATATATATATATATATATATATATATATATATATTCACACCATAACCCACTAATATGATCATGTTAGAAATGTAGATCTAGGTTGAATTTTAGGGGGCTAATTAGGGGTCATATATGATGGTATAATGGTAAATTAATAGAAGATAGAATCTGTTATTATTTAAAGAAATTCTAGGCTGTCCGGAACATGCAAAATTATGTAGCAAGCTAGGATAACATGTAAAGTACCAAATAGTCCAAGTATATAAATACAAACATAAGTTTTCTGTATTTTATCAATTTCATAGCTTTGCGTGGTTCACTTAATCAACAACCTTATCACTTGATCAAGACACACTTATTAGAATTCAATGCATTGACAATTACTGATGTTTTTTTTTTATCAAGCAATGTTATATTTTTATAGGATCGGATTTAATCATGTAAAATTAAGCTTGTAATTTTTAACTAATAATGCAATTTAAATGACTTTTATTTAGGCGGAATTTGAAGGGGTAAGATTTATACTATTTTTTGATTATTAACGATAATTATATGTTATTATTGGTAGAAAACATGATTCATTTAGTGATTTTAATATAGTTAATTGATTATAATCAAATCAAATAAACTATATATCTTTAATCTAATGGATAAAGGACACAATTAAGTATTTAAATAAAGTTTTAATTAATATAAATTAATACTAGTTATACTTATATATAAAGCCACTGTTTTCACATTTTTAATATATGACCAAATTTCTCGGGGGTGGAGACACATAGTAAACAACAGGGTTATTTGATTCCACTTTAATTCCACAATTTTACTAATAAAAGATGTAAATAGCCTTAATTATTTTATAACAATTTTAATATGATGCCCTTAACAAATTTTCTTGGGGTAATTTATAAACCAGTACCACTTTTCTCTAGTCCTTTCTTAAAAGGAGTACAAATATAACTTATTAGTCAATTTACCTCACTCAGACTCTGCTTTGAGCGGAATATTGAATATTATTGAATTAATGATGATGAACAAATTTTCTAAATTCGATACCGATACTACCCTGAAATCGACTTTGATTTTCAAGGTGTAATTCTTATCCTAAAGTAATGAGGCATGAGTAAAATAGTGCAAAGAAAAAAGCTGGTAAATTTGGGAAAGCAAGTGTCCTCTTTTGCTATTGAACATAATACAACTATTTAAACGTGTACTAGTAGGTTACTTAAACAGTGCCAAATGGGAATGCAATTTTTCTTTTCTATTCTAAAATGGTAAACATGCATCAGATAACTTTTAACGTGAATATTTCTTATTTTTTTTGAGTTAACGTGAATATTTCATTATTATAATTTATCTGTTCTATTATACTTGTTACATTTAACTTATTACGCTATTTATAATTAATGTGTTATTTTGATCATTTATATATTGAATTATACACATCTAAAACTTATAAAAAATTAATATCTAAAAATCATTTATATATGAAAGTATACTAGGGATAGGGATAGTTGGAGGCGTCATATCCATGTTTTAGACTATTGATTCCCTCTTAGATAACTTATTGGTATCCTTTTTTTTTTTTGCTTTTGCACGTTTCTTTATTGTTATTGGTATTATTGTTTTAGTTTTTTTAATTGTTTCTTTTTTATTTAATCTATATGCGTTTTATTTATCTCTCACGTTGCAGAAACATCTTCAACTTCCTTGAGTCGGGGGACTCTTTTGGTCGCGCTCTCATTTAAAACAATAAAATATTCAAATGTGCTCTAATTTAATTTGTTTTATATAAATTATATAATATTAATGTTTTAAAATTTTTAATTATGCAGAATTAAAGATATTAACAATTAAAAAGGCAATTATGGACTTAATATATGCGTTGGAGGGTGTATTTATTGTTTTAAATTCTAGAAGTGTTAAATATTTACAAATCTCTACTTAATAGCTATTTTTGAAAAACCCGATTACAAACATTTACAATGTTTTCCTTTTTCCGGTCATTCAAATATACTTTTTTCTATTCACTATAATAAATAAAGGTACACATAATTCAATTTGGTCTGACCTAACACTAAAATCATATCAAATTAGAAATTTTCGTCTGGGAAAAGTTTCATATCGGACAAGATCATTTAACACATCAAACCGGACCATACCAGATTGTTATACGATGGTCTGGTCTGGTCTAGTCAATTGTTTTTTGCTCATTAAATCTCTTTACTAAGATAATATATTTATTTTATTATTTATGTAAATACTTTGCACCCTTAATTGAATCTTAAGAAAATCATGATTATCATATATGAAATATGATAATTTATAATTACATAAAAATTAGTCCAAAATCAATTGAAATTGATGGAACTATTATAAATTATGTAAAAACTAACACAAACTTTAACAGTCATCTTTTTAACGAAATCTCAATATGTAATAATTTTAAATTGTACTCAACATTAAAATGTATCTTAGTCTATATTTATTAATTATAATTACATTTTTGGATCTCAGCTTGGTAAACAAACTATTTATACAAATGCTATGTATAAGCTCTAATACTATTAATAATAAATCTGAGATTAAAATTATACTAGGACCGAGTATTTCATTTCATATTTTACACTAAAACGATTTTCAATCTAGTCCGGTCTAAAAAAAATGAGGACAAAACCATCATTTTCAAAAAAATTACATCAGATCATATCGTTTAGATTATAGAACAAACCAAATATCTAAACTACGTATAGTTTGATCAAATTTGATTTAATTTGCGTGCAATGTAAACCAAACTTTGTTAAACTCGTATCTTATTTACTATAGCATACTTTCTATACAATAAATCTCTAAATTATACATAATAAATCTCTAAATTGTACATATAGTTTATTTTAATTATAAACATATATTGAGTATAAGAGAGGTTATTTTAGTGTTATTTTTAATTTTGAATATAAAATAAATAATTAATTTAAAAAAGAAAGAGAATATGGACAACTTTTACAAGGCACTAGAAGAAAAGAACCACACGTTACCATACCTTATTGGCTTTATTGTATTTATAAATTGATATTTGTAAGGCCATTACTAAAGGATCTCTCACACAAGAAGGTCTGTTATATAAAAACCTGTTTGTACCATCAGATCCCAAATAAAAACACACTTTTTTTTGTGTACTTAAAAATAAATTAGCCCTTCTAGGGGATTATATATTTAGCACGCATATGCTAAGATGATGTTCGATGAAGGAGAATATTACTCCCCTTCCGACGTGTTTACTTGCATAAACTCGATCCCAAATTCGAGAAAAATTAAGATGAAGATGATGAACAAGAGAAGATTTAGCGACGAACAAGTGAAGTCACTTGAATCGATTTTCGAGAATGAAACTAAACTCGAACCTAAGAAGAAAGTTCAAGTTGCTCGAGAGCTTGGTTTGCAACCACGACAAGTTGCAATTTGGTTTCAAAATAAACGAGCTAGATATAAGTCTAAACAGCTCGAGAAAGATTACAACACTTTGAGAGCTAATTATAACTCCCTTGCTAAACGATATGACGAACTCAACAAGGAGAAACAATCTTTATTCGCCCAGGTACATATTTGTATGTTCAAATGTACGCAATTTTATTTTCTATTTTACTATTTTGTATTAGAGAATATAACATATCATAAAACCTCAACTCAAATTAAACTTTTGGTTGATTTAGCTCCTTGATCTGCTCTGATACCATTTCAAGAAACTAACTCAATAACCAAAAGTTTAATTTGATGGTTCACGTTGTAGTTCTTAGTACACGACTTTATTTCGTGTGAACTAAAAGGGTTTTAAACCAATTCAACGATGCTACACAATTTAATATTAATATATTTGAAGATTAATAATTTTATATGAAAATTTGCAGCTACAAAAACTAAGAGAACAAGCAGAGAAGGAACAAGGAGGAGCAAGCAATGAAAATGAAAGTGATTTATCAAAGGAAGAAATAAAATCAGAAAATGAAAACAATAATAAAACAACAAAAAATGAAGAAAAATATGAAGAGAAACCAGCTTTATCATTAGAAGGATCAGAATATGGGGCATGTAGCATCTTATCAGATGAAGGATCAAGTGAAAATACAAATTATTTCACAATGGAAGATGAAACAGATCATATATTAAGAATGGTACAACAGCCAGTTGATCATCATGATTCTTTTACATCACAAGATCAAGGGTGGGATGATCTTCATTCTCATAGTTTATTTGATAAACCACTTGATAGTTTTCAATGGTGTGATTTTTGGTCTTAATTAATTTACTCGATATTCAGGGTAAAGTTGTGTACATCTGATCCTCTCCGTACCCTATTCGCGGGTTTTGTATTAGGGTTATGCTTAGGGGGTAAATTAAAAGAGTGGGATTTTAAGGTTTATGTAGTGTAGATTTTGATAGAATTAGACTCACTCTTGGAAGATGGTATGTATTTAGTGAAGTATGTATATACATACAAGATAGTAGCATGAGTCATGAATAAAAAAAAAGTAGGGGAATTGGAGAGAATAATGTGGGGGAATTGTGGCAAATTGATGATGCTAGTCAAAACTAAGATAACAACTACTCTAAAACATTGAAACCAACTAAAATTTGATATTTGCTTCATTTTAATCACTAGATTATTTGATTAGGTAATTGCTTAACTAGTATAAGACATTCCATCAATAAGATGATTTAGAACATTATATTTAAAGATCGGTTGCGAATTATGTTTACAACTTACAAGCAATGATAAAATCTTAATTCTAGTTATATAATAGAAATCAAAATAAATTATCGTGAAAGATCATCGCTGATATTATAAAATTATATTTTATTAGGAAAAAATAGACAAAATTATTTACGATTGATTGCAAAGCAAAGGTGATTTGGACTAAAACTTATTTTGATTATCAAGATAGGTTCTTTTTGAACTAACTACAAGTAATAAAACACTGGTAACGAGAATTAATTACAAAGTAGAAATTTGTATCCCACGAATAGCATTGGACTCCTTGTTGTAAGATCATCAGTTGTACAACACTTTGAAGATTAGTTTGCAATAACAACATCACTAGGAAACTTGATTTTTTGTTATTGCGTATGAAAGCTTTCCCCTATTGTGATATTTCTCCCATATTGGTACTTGGGTTCAAATGGCTTACACATGTGAGATACAAACAAGTGTGGCGGATTCAGGATTTAGAGTTTCCTGGGGCACCAACGAATGGACAAAATTTTTTATTTCGGCGCAAAATGACTTGTAGAACATCAAAACAATACTCTCTTGTTTTCTCTTCATTATATTGATTTTTAAATTCTAGTAAGAACGTCAACACATTCACAAATGTTCAATTATTCAGTTAGTCAAATATTCAATTACTCAAAAAAGAAAGACAAAAAAATCAAAAAATATTTAATTATATAACATTAACAAATATTCAAATATTCAATAATTCAAATAAATTAAAACAATGAAAAAAAATAGCGTTCGAACAATATTCAAAAAAATCAAGATTAAGATTAAGAATTTAAGAAAAAAAAAACATCATAAATAAAGATTAAGATTAGTAATGAGAACATAAAGAATTGAAGATAAAGATTAAAATGATTAGAAATACCTTGAAAAAAAAATCTAAAAGCTCATCATCATCATCAATCCAATATTCCGTTCGAAAACAGGATATAGGTGAGGGAATGTGACGGACAATCCATACCCTTACCCTTGAAAGAGAATATTAGAGGAAATCAGTCAATTTTAACCCCAGAAAGAGAGAAATGTAATAACTTGTTCTTAATTTCCATGAGAAATGTTATAACTCGTACTTAATGTCCATCTTGACATAAGAAATACCTTTTTCTAGGAAATAAATAATTTTCCTCAAATAATTCCTAGGAAGCTAATTGTTGTGTTTAGTAACACCTTAAATTGAAATTCACAAAATTTTCTAGTAAAAAAGCCTACTATGGTGATTAAATTTCCTAAAAATTGTACAAACTAATTTCCATTGAAATTTCAAATTTCTATATTAATTGCTAATATAAAATAATTTACTTTGACATTTCTTAAAAATTTCAAATTCATATGCTAGTTAATCAACCAAACAAATTCTAAGTTAGTCGAACTTAAAAGAGAAGATACATTAAAAACTAAAAAGGTACATTACTCTCATCATCTCAATTACACCCTGTTTATTCAGGCTATTGAGTCCATTTTGCATTTCTGATCAAATTTTTGAAATTGGGTCTAATATAAGGTTCAATAAATATCGAGTCAAAATAAATACCTCTATTAAAATTACAGCTTTTAAGTATAAAAAGTTTATACAAAATAGTTCCAAGACCAATAAAATGGAGAAACATTTGAAATGATAGTGGAGTAATTAAAGCAATTCAATTGTGCTCTAGGGATGATAAACAGATTGTAGTTTGTAGTGATTAAATAGGTAGTGTTTTAGTTGGTCATGAAATTATTCACTTTTTAATTCACTTTGTAAGGATTTTTGCATATATGTGATTGATGTAGATATACTCTTATTACATTGAAACAATGGGCCTCTTTCATCTTACTTTTGCTTTTGATAAACTCTCTCTTTTTATAAACTTTAATCTCATGAAATAAAATAAAGGTAAAATATTATTGTCTTTCTATCATTATTTCTTCCTTTTCTTCTTTTGTTGGTGGGGTTATTCATTTGACCATGATGCAATAGTCATTTTTAGAAGTGCAATTGTCCTTGTGTTTTGGGTTTATCATTTTCTCGTACTCGTGGCTCAATAGATAGAATATTTGTATGTTGGGCAGAAGGTTTAGAGTTTGATTCCTATCAGGCACATATTTCAACTGGGGGTTTCTTAGATGCGTCACGCGTGCATCCGCTTTACGCCTTCCTTGAGGGGAACATGTATGACTTGTCCGCATATTTCAGGAAAAAATACGCCCACTTAGACCCTACCTTGTGCAGGATACTGAGAATGTCTTTTACCTTTTTATTTTCTCTTTCTCCTACATTTAAAGGCACTTACAGAGATGATTCTTAAATGACTGATAGTTAGTAACAAATTAAAGTTATTAATTTAACCAAGTTGTTTGATTTGTTGATTTGAACATGTTACTAGAAGTAACTTTTACAAAAATAATTCATTTATTGCAACAAGTTGTTTTAAGGAGTTAAATTACCAAATACTAGCATTCATTAATTTGGTCACTTAGACATTTGATTATGTCAAAATCATACTATTTGATAAATTTGCTGTTAAATGACAAATGACAATCTAACAGTTATTTGTCAAATACAACAATCTTATTGGTTAAATGAATTTGACGTGACAGTAATACTTCCAAATATAATTTGCAAAAAAATATATTTTAAAAAAAATGTTAGATTGTACTATTATCAAGTAGATTCTTTATATAACAATTGTATGCAAGGCTTAATTTTATCTAAAAAAATAATTTGTTAGAACAATATGATCAAAAAATCTTTCATTGCAATAAATTTTATTCCTATAATAAATATGAAAATATAATTTATTTTAAGCATAATAATGGACATGATCTTTTAAATTAAGTATGTTTTATTGTACTGATTTTAACATAATCTTCTTCTATACTATTTGTTCTTAAATTATTTTTTACTTTGTTTCATTAAATTTAACTTATTTTTAATTTTGGCTATGCCCGACAATAATATTTTGATTTTTCATTTACATATTTAACTTATTTTTCATCTCATCTACATATTTGTCCCACTAATCCCAAAAACACTAATTTATTTATTTTTTGTATTTTTCACCAAATGCATATAAAATGAATTTAGTGACCGGAATATCAATTATCATTATAACAAAACACAAACTTTTAGCAAGTCTTGTATGAGAACGTTTCTCCGTGAGACGAGCTCATACAAGCAGCGCATTAGCAAAAAAAATATCAAAATATTGAAATTTGAATTGTACAATGAGCAGTTGTTTTATAAAGTCTGTAAACTAACTCAATTGAGGTCGTTTCATGATAAAACAGTCTAAATAAAGAATTAGTGTATAACAAAATACAAACATGTACGTGATTTTGGCGAACATGGCGTTAGTTGAGTAAGCAATTCTAGTTAAGAACTTGGGGTAGTTGGAGTTATAAAAAATAATGGAAGGACAAATTTGAAATGACATTGCGAAAAATCGTGCATAAACTAAGGCCCACTTCTAACCCAAACAAGGGAAGAATAGAGCACTAGAAGCACACATTTACCATTATGACATTCCAATTACAATTTGTCATCATCATACCCAATGTCTCGTTTGTAAGCAGGGTATGAATGAGGGGAGATGACATATAATTCATATCTATACTCCCTTCACAAAAAAGACTAGAGAAAAACGGGCGATTTTACATAATTTGTCATAATGGTGATAAAAATTCTGTCATTTATGATTCAAATAAGCAATAAAAACAAATTTAATCATAACAATAAGTCCATGAACGTAGTTACTCTATAATGGCTTAGCTTTTTGATTGGTTTTTGGCTTTTGGCTTATTAGTTGGTCAAACAGCCAAAAAGGTGTTTGGTAAATGGCTTTAAAAGCAGCTGAAAAGCTAGCTTTTAAGCCAAAATGAAAAAGCTGCTCCAGCTAGCTTTTTGGGTTGACTTTTGGCTTGTTGGCTCACTTTTGATCTAATAAATAACCAACAACCAATATTTAAATTTACCAAACATCTCCACAAACAGCTAGCTTTTTAGGCTAGCTTAAAAGCCAACATAAATAGCCAACATTTTCAACTAGTCAAACAAGCCAACTAAAAAAGGCAACCGCCAACAGCTAACAGCCAAATTTTCAAACACCTTCAATATTTAATGTAAGAGCTTTTAGTCATTAGTGTTACATTTTCTTAGGCCTGTCAAAACATCTCTTTTCATTAATCGCTATATTTAGTACTATCCTTCTCATAACTCATAAGTGTGTGCATGTACCAATATCATTACAATCTACTTTTACGTATCTTTTGTAAAAAAGAGTGCATCCCATATCCTCTATAGCAGAATCTAGTTACTCATCTTATTCAATGTAGTGCGTCCATACATTCATCTGAATATTCACATCTTTGTTATTTCTTTTTAATGCACATGTATCCTATGGCCAACACTCTATCCCTTACAATAGGGCATGTTGGACTACATTTCAGTAGAATTTACCTTTTAATCTAGTTTAGAGGCCGAAAAACTCTTATCACACAATAACCTAGTGACTGCTCTTCAATTTAATCGCCAATGTTGTATTTGGTGCATGACATCTTCATTAATTTCCCCATTACCTTTGAATTATTAATCTTAAATGTTTAATCCTTATAAATTGCTCAATAATTTTTTCAAAATGCTAGATGAATATCTTCCCTTAAGGTGCAAAGATTTTAATCCATAAATTAAAATTAACCATAAAATTAAAATAATGACCTTAAACTCTCACATGGATAAGCTTATATCTAATAAATGGATAGAAAATACCCATTAAATGGGTAGTATAATTCTCCAACGGATCCAACAAAGAGAAGATGAAGTTTTCTAAATAAAAATGAAATAAATAAATAAATAAATTAATGGACTTACAATTAATCACCCAAAAATGACAAAGGAAATCAAAATTTAAGACGATACGAGAGAGCTACTCTTGCGATAGACCTTCTTTAATAAGTAAGACAAATTCAAATTACCTTCCAATCCTTCAGTGATTAGCAACTCTTGTTATGAGAGACAACTCTTATGAGAGACGCATAAAATATTGTAATAGGCATTAAGAATGATGTAAGTAGACATTTAAGATGTTCAAAGTAGGTATTAAGGATAAGGTAAGTACGCATTAAGAATAATTTAAGTAGGCATTAAGAACAAGGTAAGTAGATATTAATCTTTAATGGGCTGGGTTTGAGATATGTCTCTCAAGATACTAGCTAAAAGAGAAAATAAGAATCTGGGTTTCATATTTAAAGATCGTCTCTTTAAAAAACAGTCTCTCCCAAGATCACAAATTCTTACTTGAGACCGTCTATACAATAGACGTCTCAAGTTTTGGGGCTGACCCAATTTATAAATTTAAAAAAAAAACTAATTGGTGGTTTTGTAAGTTAAAAGGAAAATATGGGCCGAGCTCTTGAGAGACGTCTATACTATAGACGGTCTCTCAAGAGATTAACTGATCAAACCTAGAAAATTTGAAATAAATAAGATTATTTGTCAAAAAAAAAGCATACAATAAAATCATAATCAAACTTATAAAACTAAGCGTGTAATTTCCAAACCTGAGGTTTGGGCTGTTCGCACTAAAAATGGAACAAGTTGTTAGCACTTACTAAGTGCTAACAGCCTGTTTTAGTTTTTCAAGTTGTTCGCACTTACTAAGTGCGAACAATTTCTTGTCTTAAAATCAGCATGTTGACCCTATTTGACCTGTTCGCAGTTACTAAGTGCGAACAGCCACTTGATTTTTTTTTTTTACCAGTTTGCTTCTGTTCGCACTTAACAACTGCGTACTAACCCGAACCTGTACTCTGGGGTATTAGACCCGAACCAGTTTGATAAATAATCTTATTCATTTCAAATTTTCATCAAACCTACTAGAGTAGGGAAAAGGCCCAACCTACATAACCCAAAGTAATAACTAATAAGCAGTGCAGCAGGCCACAACCCTACCCTGGAATACCCAGACAACCCGACCCACCACCCATTGAATTAACACAATAAAGGAACATCACTTCAAGTGGTCCATTTCTGCAATTTTTCAGCCCACTAACTCCCCTTTTATCTTACTAACACATTCTACTTTCAACCAACAAATTTAGAAACTGAGCAAAATTATGTGATGAATTCTTCTTCTTCTTCCTCAGATTCTATAACAAGTTGCTACATTTCAATCCCAAAATCAGCCACCTTAATCTTAATCTTTCTTTTCGTAATTGGGTTTTCAGTTTCTCTGTTTATCTTTATTGAAGTTCATAATGCCATTTTCTTCATTTCTTCCATTTTACTGTCCACCATTGTTGCTTCTTTTCTCTTCTGGAATGTTCTCTGCTTCCACCGTAATACTTCGCTTTTACTCTTCCTTCGTTCATTTCCTGTAACTGACCTTCGAGTAGCTCGTCCGGGTCAACTCGTCAAGATTACTGGGGTATATATAGATTCATTCTTTTTTTACTTTCTGAGTTCAATTTTGCTTATATTGGTTGTAAATCTTCTAATTTTTTGTAGTTTTAACCTTTACATTTCTGGGTTATTTTGATTTTTTGCTTTGAATTACTGGGCATTGTGAATTTTATTTGTTTTGTCCTTGTATTGAAATGTGTTCATGTTTATTTTGAGATTGTGATATTGGAGAATATTCGTTGGTTTAATATGATGTGATGTAATTGAAATTGTGATGTGTGATGGTGTGGGGTTTCAAAGAAGACTTTTTTTTTTTGGGTTGTGGGGGAGGAAAATAATGTGATGAATGTGTCCTTTGCAAGTTCAATTTTGTTGGGTTACATGAAAATTCCTTAGGTTTTTGAGTTGTGATAATGCTTGTTGTTTCATGCCTTAAGCCATTTCAAATTGCCCATTATTCTTATCAATGATGTAAAAATTGACATTTGAAATCCATTTATGTGAAGTGCTTGGGAATTTGAATGCATTCTTTTCAAATAAATTCTTATCTCATTATTAGTTTGTCTTGGTTGAACCTAATGTTATCTAATACTTTGAACTATGACCCTTTGCCAATCATGGACAATGCTCATGACTCCTACTTAGTCATGATGAGTATTGAACACTTAACAATGTAAATTGAAGGTAAAGGGAACAAAGACTTTCGGTACGTTTGGTGGGTGGTAATAAACGGTGTTAAAGGGAATGAAAATTAGTGTAGTTTTTGTTGAAAAATCTCTTGCCTACCTTGATGGTCATACTAGTTTAACTTCAATCATCTTATTTTCTTCATAAATTTCATTCCAATGCATTACAATTGGAAGATGTGGTATTAGATGGTAATGGAAAGTTGCAAACAAAAAAAGGTTTTTGTAATCAAAGCTTCATCACCATGAGAGTGACATGGAACTTTTGATGAAAATTTACACTATTTATCGTTTTCATTACCATCATTTAGAATCACTAACCTAATAGGCAGATTAAGTAATGAATTGAACTTAGGAAGCATTTATGTTGGTCATTAACTCATTACCATCATTTAGTTGTTTTCTATAATGGTGTGCTAAACCTTAAAAGACAAATGGCGTATTAGGAAGGAAACGCAAGATGTAAGATCAAACCATTGGTGTCTAGTAATCGGATTCGGAACCCTTCTTATTGAAGATTGTTTTGCCTTAGTACAATGCATTACAATCTGAATAGTAAAACAACTTTTTTTGGTTTGGTGTTTGAGGAACTCTCATATTTTTGTTGTGTTCATGTCAGCCAGTCTCCTGCGGCGATGTTTCTCTAGAATCATCTTATGAGAAGGTTCCAAATTGTGTCTATACATCTACTCTTTTATATGAATATGAAGGATTCGGATTGAAGGCATTCAATGTTCAGAAACCTTGCTTGTTTTGGAGATTAGCATACACCGAGGTATGTGTTTTTTTGCACTTATTGTGTGTTTACCTTTGTTCCATTCTTTGCGCTATCTTGAATTTGTGAATGCTTCTTACTTGTGTGGAATACGGAATTATCAATGTCCAGCGCGGAAGTAAGTATCTCTTTACTTGAATAATCTGCTCCATTTAGATCATGTGTTCCTTATGTTAAGTCTCTCCTTTGGAACGTAGGGTGAAATTGAGGATTGTTCATAAGTTGCCCATGTCTAATATCGTTTAAACGATAATATTTGACATCTTAATAGTGACTTGCCTTGGTTCCTAGATGCCTTTTGCAGTGTTTGGTTTGGATAATTTTGTAAAGAGATCAATAAATAATGTTCTAACAGAGAATTAGCAATACTAAGTTAATAGAGGTTAAAGAGGTGAAGAGTAGCCTATAAATAATTGAAAAATGGGTTAATGGAACAATGAGAATTATATTGTTGGGAGAGAACAAGCCTCTCGATTAGCTTGTAATACGTTTTCTGCATTCTGCCATTCTCACTACTATCTTCCATTTCGGTATTTTCCATTTCTTGCTAGTTCCAATTGCCATGGCGTACCCAGGTCATAACGTTATATTGCCTATGGGTCGAACTTGTAAGTGTAAGTTGTAAGTTGTAAGTTGTAACGACCTTAAACAACACAACATGCCATATCTGTAAAGCCATGGTATTTGTCCTCCAATTTTAAAACAAGCTTAACGGAGATTCACTATTAAAACCAATCCGTAATAATATGAGTTACACTTACTCCTCAAGTTTATAAAATGCTATACTCTCTTTTCTTTTTCTGATATGGGATAATTAACACATGGATTACAATCAGCGCTACACCAATTCTTTGGTTTTGAATTATAATGGATTATCATATGCACTTCTTATTTACATGAAGTTGCACATAATGTTTGCAAATTGCAACCAAGAGTCAGTCGGAAACAACCATATTGTCAGTGAAGTACTTGGGTCAAGTTGCATACACCCGACTCTCTAAATCACACCCTAGGTGGGACCCACTCAATGGCATTGAATAAGTGGAATGTTACTGTAGTAATAA
This sequence comes from Amaranthus palmeri, assembly GCA_019776075.1. Classification (NCBI taxonomy): domain Eukaryota; kingdom Viridiplantae; phylum Streptophyta; class Magnoliopsida; order Caryophyllales; family Amaranthaceae; genus Amaranthus; species Amaranthus palmeri. Next base: position 850,764 of record JAAKBH010000044.1, read on the forward strand.
ACTCATTCTGGTTTATAAGTTAGACTCTTCTTATCTTGCCAGTTTCATACTTTGTTCTATATCTTGGCTGTCTTTCTTAATGAACAATTTCAATGATTCCTCGGCAGAGATTCTCAACAGACTTTTACATATCTGATAAACACTCGGGCATTCGAACTTTAGTGAAAGCTGGCTGTGGATGTAGACTTATTCCCCTTATCGTCGAGAGCAGTCTTGTGTATACCAAGAGTAACAGGATATTGTCTCCCAACTTAACAAATTGGTTGGCAGACCGAAACCTTCCCACCAATTCTCGAGTGATCCGTCTTGAAGAAGGGTAACCCGTCTTCTCCTTTAACCCCCTATAATTTTTAAAAATTGCTATGCTGAACACGCTCTTGATATATGTTTGTGATTAGGTATATAAAAGAAGGTGACTCCGCAACAGTCATAGGGATGCTGCAGACAGGCGGTGATGACATTGTAATGGTGATGCAACCACCGGAGCTAATCTCCACCGGTTGTCTATGGCAAAGACTTCTACTTCCAGTTGATTTTGACGGTTTATTACTCGCCCTCGGCCTTTCCTAATGTATCGGATTCTTATTGTTCAGTAATTACAACATCGTTGAGGCTCCGGTGTTGATGGTGAAAGCATATTGGGTGAATTATACTGATTGAAACGCCCTACGTCCTTTTTTGTTTCTTGTTATGTTTCACCCATTTTTGTGAGAGCTTTATTGACCGAATGTTGCAAGTATAAAGAAACAGACGTAATATATACCTAATTCTAGCTATAGTTTGAAATTTTTGTGTCATTTGTCACAATTGAGAGTAAAGATGGTACGGATGAATGGTCTAAAAATGAATCTTGACACAATGCTGACATTATTGCTCTTACTACGTCGTTTTGCTAATTTTTAAGTCTAATTAGAGGTCTAAAATATGTTCAAATATATCTAAAACATCATGACTTGTACCGTCTCACTATGAGATTGACTCATATAATTAATCCATTTTTCTAATTAATATTTTTAAAATTGTAAAAAATCATTTAATAAATTAAATGTACATGAGTCAGCTCAATATAAGAGATAGTCTTGCCATAAGATTATATTTAAGAATTTGTGTATCTAAAATAGGTTTAAAATAAATGTAATATTTGTCATGTGTAGGATATAAATCAAGTATGAAGTGAATTGGAGGATGATATATAATACTCAACAATCAATATATTTCGGGTATGTTTAGGTAACAATTTTAGAGAGAATAAAAAGAAAAGGGGGGAGAAAGGGGGGCGGGAGGAAAGAGAACAAAAATTATCCTTCTAAATCTTTTTACTTTAAAAAGAAATCGTAACTTAAACGAAAATTAGCCATGTAAACTTTTCACCATTACTAAGGACTGAGGTATATATCTAAATTACCCTTCTAATACCTTTAAATCTTACCTTTTTTTTTTTTATCTAAATAAGGGATGTATCCCTTCAAAATTCAAATCTCTTTTTTTCTGTCTATCTAAACACATCTCAAATGTTTTTCTTTAAGATTGAATATCTTCAACATAGGAGCTAATTTTTATAATTTACATCAATAAAGTGAGGAATATCTTGTTTATTAATTAATAAATATAAAGAGGAATAAGATGGTCTAGATTAGGTCACAATAAAGTGAGGAATAAGATCAATTGCATGATTTGCTCTATGATCTCCATGATTTGAACCATCTATCACCAACTATTATTAATTTTCTAACCACACATGAAATCTTTTGTTTTCAATAGAAAAAATTTTAGCAATTAAGGATATTACAGATAGGCCGAGGAAATGAGAGAGTTTAGAGAAAAGACAACAAAAGTTGAATCCAAATTGTAATTGAAAAAAATGATACATATTCAAACAAAGACAAAACTCGATGCTTAATTTTTTACGTATGTGACATCATATATAAATATTTAGTATGTTATTTACCAGGAGGACAATTTTATTTGATATTTCAAAATTTGTTTGAAAATTATTTACGTATGAACAGATTTAAATAAATTATTAGAGTACGGGCCACGGGGTGCTCTCTTAACTCTAAATAATAATATTTGGTAAAATAATTTTAGTTAATTAATTAATATGTACTTTTAGTTCATCAATGAAACTAAATGATTATATATATGGATTATCTGAACTTAAAAATTCTTATATAAATTTTTCTTTTTTTTTAAAAAAAAACTCTTATCTAAATTTATTGGATTTTATCTGAATTTAACTTATATTAGCCATAATATAAATGAAATATACTCGAGAATTACCTAAGTAACCATAAAATCTAGTAATTGAAGAAAAAAGAAAAAATCTATAAAGATCAACCATTTAAAATTAATATTTTAAGTTCAATTCAATTCAATTCGAATGAGTTTTGTGTTTAATTCATTAAAGGGTACCTATAGGGCATTTCAAATTGTTACATTACGATTTACGTATATAATTTTCCTAAAAATTTTTAAGTGAAGTTTAACATGGTACGTACGGTGGTTTATTAATAATCACTTGTTTGATTAAGATGATTATGATGAATCTGATACCTAAGTTTAAAAGTCACATATCAATTATATAAACACTTGTATGGAGTATACTATATATAAATAAATAAATAATCATCCAAATGAATACAAATCTGTATCTGCTTTCATAATTAAATTAAAATAAGCAACATAAGATAGGCTTCAATCTTTTAAAGCTCTTTTTTTTCAGTCAAAAATTAGAAAGAATAATAAGGAATGGAGCATTATTTCAAGCAAGAATTAATATTGACCAATTGCAATGGTTCCTAAAGAAATGTCCACAAATAATATGTAGTGCCCTAGAAAAGTACAACCCACATCCATCAACATAAATTCCCAACTTACAACTGAATATGTTCCATTTAAATATATTAGAATATATAACATCAGTCTGTTTTTAGTTGAGTCGGTTTCTTGACATGGTATCAGAAGCCAACGTGAGAAGATGTCACGGGCTCGAATTTCAACCACACATCATTTAAAGTGAAATAGAGAGAGTGCGCAGCATTCACACTTCTAGTTCTAGCCAAAGAACTCTCGTATGAGGGGGCGTGTTAGTGTATAACTTGGAGCGTCAGCCATCGATCAGTTTAAACTTTTAGTTTAGTGGATTCCTTAACACCATCAACCTAAGCTTTTGGTTAACTAATCTAGATTTAAACCTACCTAAATCAATGCATGAGTCATTTGTATAAAAGTCGACATAAAATTTAATTGTATAGCGCACATACTATTTGTTTAACATAGAAAAATAGTAGTTGAGTTGTTTCAATATATACACATATGAATTCATTTTATATTGATATTCTTGAGTCTACCTACTAGATAGGGCCGGCCCTAAAATTTTTAGTTTTAAACAGTGTTAAAGTTTGAACTTTTTATATATACAATAATTTAAGAGCCTATAAATAATGTATCGCCTCGGACGCCTAAAAAAATAGGGCCGGCCCTGCTACTAGGTACCTAATCTTGGCTTTCTCTTAATTGAAAAAAAATGAAATTAATGTACGTACTTTGATCAAAACAGATAATAAAGTGAGAGAACTTTATATTTCCATGGTTCCATGCCTAAATTGAATCTTTTTTATTGGAGTTCTTAAAGAAGTTCCATTTGCAGGCATCTGAATCTTCTTATTAAAGCAAGTGGAAGTGTGTTAGGCTTCAAATCTTTTTGATCTTTAAAGATTCAAGTACCAAATATTAGGTCATCTTTAAAGTCTTTAGAACAAGTGGATTAGGAATTGTTAGTACAAGAATCAAACTTGTTTAGATCAGATGAGGGTGCGCGAGATTTGAACCTGTGATCGTGTCACATTGGCTCTGACAAACTTGAATAAAAATTTAAGCATCACATAGTTGAAGTTACATAATATGTTATATACTCTAATAAATTTTATGTCACATTGATTCTGCCGCATATATTACAAAGTTCTCAATGCAAAAGGGAATTAAAATGTTGCAAATGCATTGAAACTGAGAAAGTAGATCATATTCAATCAAATATTTCAATAAATATTCTTAAAGCTTTATAGACTCTTAGTTGTTGATTAATAATCGATGTTTTTAGGGGGACAAAAATCTTAAAATTAAATAATTGGTTTGAAAAATGCTAAAAAATGTAAATATGTTGGAGGGGTGATCGATGACTATTTGTCCATTTTCTTTAGACCGTCCCAATTGTTAAATGTTTTTAGGCTGAATAAGGGGGAGTATTATTTTCCGAACGATCCATATTGTACCAACTTAATTAATATGCTTATTACTAAGCTAAATTAGATAGTGCCTATTGAACATCATAGGCTCGTGCACATATTATTTTTGTTTTAACTTATACTTATTTTTTACCTTAAACATTAAAAAAAACTGCAAATAAATAAGGCGCTAGAAATTATCAGAAAAATTAATGTGAATAATCTACATTTTTAATGATTTTACTAAAATAATACAATTTTTTTTTTCAACCATGAATATAATATTACTATGTATTATTTACGATTTAATTTCAAGGTTAAAATTTTTCTTTATGGGTTCAAAATCTGGATGACAATAAATTGAATCTGGTTGACTTACATATAGAGGTGTTCATTAGGATCAATGGCTCCATTTCGAATTAGATGTTTTAAATCGGTCAAAATTTAGTATTTCATCCATGTTGGTTTTACATTATTGTTAATCTGTTTTTTATATCTGATAAAATCAAATTTAATTGCAAAGTCAGATAAACAATTTTAAATAATAAAATTAAAAAAAAATTTAAATAATATATCCACTTGGCATATTTGATTCTATTTGAAATTGGAAAGGTCGAGAAATAAGGTACAATTATATCAACCAAGTACTGCATGAATGTCAACGGGAAAATAAATGAACGATATAAGCCCATAAAATCATGAAAAAAGTATACATAAATCCTCGTAAAATCTTATTCGAAAAAAAATCCTAATGCAAGTTGTACTATTGAGATCATAGCTAGTCTACACCACATAAATAGATTGCTTTATTTCTTCAACTAGAAATTAATTAAATAAAAAAAAATTAAGTTTAACAAAAGATATTCTGGATAAGACACTCACCATGCACCAAGCACATCTACTATTTCTCATAATAACAATATAATTATTAAAATTTTATTATATATGTTGATTACAGAGCCGTCTTGAACAATTTGGGGGCCCTGTGCAAAATTAATATTTTGCGCCTTAATTATAGTAAATATATTTATTTTATTAATAAAAATTTAACATATTTCTTTTTTTTATTAACTTTTTCATATACTGGAGAAAGAGGGGCCCTGTGCGGTTGATCACCTTGCACACCCTCAAAGACCCCTCTGGTTGATTATATTAATACATTATTAATACTACTACTGATAATTATTATATTTGTCATTATGTATACTTATGTATATTAGTATATATACCTAGCTATATATACTTATATACTTTCTCCGTTTCAAATTTCTTACATTACTAGCTAGAAATATTGTACAATTTTTATTAGTTTATATACTTTTATAATTTTTTATATACATAGTTAGAGATATTAAATGTTGAATTAGCACATTGAGTTGTATAAAAAGTCAAATGTTGCAAATAGTTTGTAACGAAAGTAATACTACCTCCTATTCAGCCTAAATGTCCCATATTTTTTTTGACACTATTCACTCATCACTCTTAATTTGTATTTTACTCTTAATCTATAAGTTAAAACATAGTCATGTGAGATCTTGTTTGATTTGTCTCAATAAAAGGATTATAATATTAATTTTTTATAATTTTTAATTAAGAATAATTTGAGATATTAAGGATTAAAATGTTGCCTTAGCAAGACGGCAAGTGTAAAAAACTAAATAAAACTAAATAAGCTGAATAGGAGAGAGTATATGATTGATTTTAGATTGGATTTAATAGGTGTTAGATGTGGTTTGTTGATCCAGTCGGATTTAAAGCTTTTTTTTGACAACACAAAGCAAAGAATTATACATGCTAAAACAATTCACTCAATACACCTAACCGAGTTTAGAAGGACTCGATTATACTGAGTAATTATACACGAAAATTAATCAAATTAAATTAAATTATTAGATTACAACGACCTTGTCAATATGCAACATATAGGAGTCAATGAGCCTGTAGTATAGTGGAACACTCAATATTATTCAACATCCTCGAAACTTCCCATAAAGGATATTCTATGGGTTAAAGTACAACATACTCCTATACAAATTTTATACTTCTATAGTACTGTGAACTATTGATTTAGGGGTGTATAAAAATATCCGATTTGAAATATTTGATATCTAATTATAAAAAATGAAAAATATATTCAATTTTTAAACCAGGTACTTGATTCAGACTCAGATCGAAATATTGGTAAAATTGGATATTTAGTTTTTAATTTTTTTATTATTTTATGTTTTTAATTTTAAAAATATTTGTATTCTTTTATTCAAATTTTTTTTTGGATTGTTGAATTTACTGATATGTACAATTCTCAATTATAACTAAATTATATAACTAATTTATTGTTAATTAATTTAGAATTTTGAAAATCTAAGTATCTAACCATATTATTACCAAAATGATTTGTTTTCAAAGTTAAAAAAGTAAGCTAGATTAAAAAAAAGTAAAATAAGCTTAAATGTTTATCCGTAAAAAACGTTATTTCAAAAATGATTAGAATTTAAAAGTTCGTATATTATTGAAATCTGATCTGGATTAAATTAGATTTCGAATTCTAAATATCTTGTTTTTACGAATTGACATCGAATTATGATTTTCATTATTTGAAAAATTAAATAAATTTTTGAACTTATAACGATCTGATATCCAATTTTAAACACCTATTAGTACCACATACCCAGGCTATTAGAGGGTGGTGTTTACTTGGAAGGGTAAGATCCCAACTAACTTGGGAGCAGCCTTCTAATAATGATTAATAATAACAAAATGAAAGTGAATTATGAGTAATTATTTAATAAAAGCTGTCTGGTATATTATATGGAAATTAAGAAAGAATTGATTAATTGTAATTAGATTGTAAAGATAGCCACGTTTGAAACAAATTAATGACAAATTAAAAAGCCTTAATTTCATTGTCTAGGTGAGTAAAATGAATAGAAGTATTGAGATGTGGTTACAGTTTTTGACTGAGATTATATCAAATTAATGGGAGTTGAACACGCTATTATTATTCATCAATCATTTTACGTACTCCTTAAGTAGTTTACACCTTATTAAGCATGACGTTTTATTTTTAAGTCGTTGTCTCGTTGAGCTGTTTAAAATAGTCAAGAATATTGAATATTTCTTTTGATCTTGTAAACGAATTTGATTTATGTAATAATTAATGTGCATATATAAGATCTAATTTTGAATCGACTCGAAGCACATAAGCTAAAAACGACTGATGATCCGAATGAACACCTTTAGGTACTGTAAATGAGTAATAAAAATTTGGTAAATTTTGCTATATACTCCTTTTTATTCCTCTCAATTTGCACCACTTTTCATTTTGTTTCTTATACTGATTTTGCATTGTTTTCTTTTTTGGCAATGGTCTTGCTCCTCTTTTTTTAGTGTAATCCACAAACTTATATTATCTCTTCATGTTATAACCACTCATTTGTATAATACTACTATTGTTTTTTTTAACACATTTTCCAACTTGAGTCTCATTTCAACTAAATTTCATGTTAGAGTATATAATATATTCTGGGGCCTCAACCATTAACTTAAGTTTTAGGTTGAGTTGGTTATTTAATATGGTATCTAAGCCAACGTGACAAGAGGCCTTTGGTTCGAATCTCAACCACCCCTAATTTAAATAGAATATTTTGTGCTAGGTATGAGGAGAGTCTGTGTTGCATCCACACATCTAGTCCAAAGAGCTCTCGTGCGAGGGAGTGGGTTAGAAAATAAAACACATCTTGCAACCTCAACCATTAGCCTAATCTAATCTTCTGATTGAATTGGTTCTTAGCCAATATCTTAGAGTCTCAACAATCAGCTTAAGCTAATGGTTAACGCTCTAGAATATATTATATACTCTAATAAATTACCTATGTATATAATACCAACTCCATAGTTATTAACAAGTTAATGACGAGGGCGATGATAAGATAAGTTGTCCTAGTATAATTGTCAGCATAACAATAGAAGTACAAGTTATAGTTAAGTAATGTTATTAAGACAAGGATATAGTAAAGTCTTTTTCTTTAGTCTTGCATAGTCCACGGAAACTCATATTTATATTATAATTCATCTTTCCGTATTGAGTTTGAGTTAGTTATTTAACAATGAATTTTTGAGGACTGAGCCTCACCTACCTACTTGTGCGCCAGGATTAATTGGGGGTTTAAGGTTAGGGTTTCGACTTCAGAATTGGACGAGTTTTTATACCATATGAAAGATCAAATCAAATCAAATCAAACCGTTACTTATATTCATGTTGTTAAAAGCCGTTTCTTATATTCATGTTATTAGCCTTGCCTAGGACAACACAGCGATAGTTTTTACTAAGCTTGTTAAATAGATCAGGTGGGGTTTGATTCTAGATCATATAAAAATGAGTTAGAATGTAATATGCCGAATTTAGCCTTAAAAAGGATTGATAGACTACTCATATCAACAAGATACATCTTCTTTTCATAAAGCCCATTTGCTAAGAACTCCACATTTAAGCATGCTTGGTAGGGAGTAATCTTGGGATGAGTGACCTCATGAGAACTTTTTCCAAGGTCTGCACGAGTGAGGTCAAATTGCGCTGAAAAGACTTATGTTGACTTGTGGGGACAATTTACAATTTCTATGTATAGTTATCGGCGATCCAAGGGGCCAAGATGTTACAAATGTTATCATAGCAATCCTTCAACCGTGGCTGATCATGTGTTCATTGCACCTAGCAGGGAAAGGAGTCTGAAATTTCCTATTGAGGAATCGCCTAACCGACACAATTGGCTTCTTGAAAAACATATTCTATAGAGCAAGTCCTAAATGTTGAAGAGGCGATGTAATATGAGAAACCAAAGTCTAAATTTGCCAAGGGATTGGAAAAGACCTTCTAGAAGGTATTTAACTACCACATTATTATCTTTAATAGAAATGTTAGATATTTTAAATTGACAAGCTAAGCAAGAAGAAAACCATTTTTTAATTAGCTTCAATAATAATCTAAAGTAAGCTAAAACTTTCTTGAATATAATCCATAAAGATATACACTTCTATTTATTAGTCATATCTCATTAATAAGCGTAATCTTTTGATATTAAGATTTTAACATTGTTATTATTGATGAAGATTAAAGTAATAAAGTACTTCGGCTCCTTTATCAGAGGCCGATGGTAGGTGCACGTGAGCTAAAGAGGCTTGATACTTACATAAAGAATATGTATATCATATTATGGAGTTTCAACTATTAGCTCAAACATATAGTTGAGTTATAATTATTTAGTATCAGAAGAATTTAATTTTTTTTAAGAAAAAAGTGTCAAAAATTACCTAATAAAAACTTTTTTTTCAAAAAAGTAACTAATAAAAAACTTTTTTCCAAAAAATACCTAATAAAACTTTATTTTTGCAAAAGAGTACCAACTAACGCCTGGGGTTAACTTTTCCGTTATCTTTTTTTGCCCATTTTTAAAAAATCCCAAATAAAAATTTTCTTTTCAAAAAAGTACTTAATAAAAATTTTCTTTTCAGACAAGTACCAAGAACACAACATAATTATCCAATATAAATACAACATAATATAATATAACTCTAAGAACATCATCCATACAAAAGTTCACACTTCATCCAATACAAACACAAACATAAGAACATCATCCAACACAAACCTAGAGCACGTAACGATTGGTGTTAAGTTGACCGTTTATTAAAAAAAAATTTATTAGATACTTTTTGACACTTTATTATTATTATTGTTGTTATTGTGTTTGTATTGGATGATGTGTGAACCATTTTATGGATTACGTTATTAGAGTTATATATTATGTTGTTTGTGTATTAGATGATTATGTTGAGTTCTTGGTACTCTTTAAAAAAAAAATTTTTATTAGGTACTTTTTAAATATGGACAAAAAAATAACGGAAAACTTAACCCCAACAGTTAGTTGGTATTCTTTTGAAAAAAAAAATGTTTTGTTAGGTATTTTTTTGGAAAATATTTTTTTTATTATATACTTTTTTGAAAAAAAAGTTTTTATTAGGTACT